>PVKS010018265.1:0-40444 GCA_004027875.1 Aplodontia rufa
CCTTTTTTTTTTTAAAGAGAGGGACAGTGAGAATCAATTTTTATTTAATTTCTCATGTGGCTTTGGTGAACAAAGCCTTTATACCTAACTAAACTGCCTGTGGCTGGACGACTTTGTTGTCCTGCAATATCCACATGAGATTGGTATCTCCTCTGCAGATACCAAAATCCACAGATGCTCAAGCCCCTTATATAATGGCATAGTGTTTGCATATACACTAAGCACATCCTGTTACATATTTAAATCGTTTCCAGATCACTGATCACTATAATACCTAATGCAATAGGTATTATTACATGCTATGTAAACAGCTGTCACACTATATTATTTGGTCAGTAATGACAAGTAAAAAGGTCTATGGGTCTGGAACAGTGACTTAGTGGTTAGAGCGCTTGCCTGGCATGTACAGTGACCCAGGTTCAAACCCCAGCACCACATACACAACTCTGTGTCAGAGAAACAAGGGCTAGATGAAAAAATAAATAAAACTGATTCTCTCTCTCTCCCCCCATCCCTATCTCTCTCTTAAAAACTACAAGAAAAACATCTATACATATGTGATTAGTTTAATTTGGGCGATGGAGATCCTGTGTATCCACAGTATATGTAGAATGCTTACACCTGGTTTCTTGGGAGGCATTTGACCTAACTGGGAAGTAAGGCACTCCTCAAAATTTAATTTTTTATGTCTCTAAGACTAGGATCCTATTGAAATCATACTGATTAAAAAACAATAATAATTTGGGAAAGGTCTATCTGAAATGGTCTAGAGATGAAGGTAGAAAGAGTTCCATAGGATGACGCTTCAGATTTGTATGATTTGGCTGTCGAAGGGAACCTCTGGGCACATTTGGCACATTTGCAATCCCATAATTAAGACTGATAATAGCATCATAAAACAGGGGCATAATCTTCAGAGGAGAACGTCTGAGTAAGCCTGCTGCTGTCCTAAAGGCAAACTGAATCTTAGAAGTTAGGCACTTAGAAGTTACACCTTTTATTTTAAAAGGTAGAGATGCCAAGTCCATATTCTGGGTCCTTCACACTCAGTCTTCTAACTTTCTTTCAGACAAGAGAGCACTGTTATTCTCCTATTTTGTTGGGGAGGGAAATAACAAGTGTTATCTACGTGGTCTTTCAAATCTGCCTTTCTTTATTCACCATGGTCATTTATAACTCTGAGTGCAGGGTCCAGCCATCCTAGGTTTATCTTTAAAAAGCTAAGCTTGGGCTGGAGCAGAGGCTCATGGGTTACAGCACTTGCCTGGCATGTTTAAGGACACAAGTTCGAACCCTAGCACCACCAATACAATGAAGTGTCGAAGCAATGAAAGCCACATGGAAAACTAAATAAAAAATTGATTCTTTTTCTCTCTTTCTCTCACTGTTCCTCTCTCTCTTAAAAAAATAAATAAATAAAAATAAAAAGCTAAGCTTGGCTTTCTGCCTATGGACACATTGTTAAGTCTCTCCTCCCACCACCATGTCTAAATCAGAGTCCCATAAAGAGACGGAACAGCTGTGGAAGCTGTCAGAGGGCTGAGCTTTGAAACGACTGATGAGAGTCTGAGAAGACACTCTGAGCAATGAGGAACACTCACAGACTGCGTGGTAACGCAGGACCCAAACACCAAGTGCTCCAAGGGCTTTGGTTTGTCACTTATGCCCCATAGAGGAAGTAGATGCAGCCTTGAATGCATGACCATACAAGGTGGATGGAAGAGTTGTAGAACCAAAAAGAGATATCTCAAGATTCTCCAAGACCAAGGGCCCATTTAACTGTGAAAAAGATCTTTGTTGGTGACATCAGATAAGATACCGAAGAACATAGCCTATGAGATTATTTTGAATTGTATGGGAAAATTGAAGTTATTGAAATCATGACTGACTGAGGCAGTGGAAAGAAGAGGGGCTTTGCTTTTGTGACTGTTGATGACTTTTGATTCTGTGGATAAGATTGTCATTCAGAAATACCACACTGTTAATGGGCACAACTGTGAAGTGAGGAAAGCCCTGTCAAAGCAAGAGATGGCTAGTGCTTCATCTAGCCAGAGGTCGAAGCAGTCCTGGAAATTTTGGTGGTGGTCATGGAGGTGGTTTTGGTAGAATTGACAATTTTGGTTGTGGAGGAAACTTCAGTGGTCATGGTGGCTTTGGTGGCAGCTGTGGTGGTGGTGGATATGGTGGCATCAGGAATGGCTATAATGGATTTGATAATGACAGAAGTAATTTTGGAAGTGGTGGAAGCTACAATGATTTTGGCAATTACAACAATCAATCATCAAATTTTGGACTCATGAAGGACGGAAACTTTGGAGGCAGAAGCTCTGGATCTCATGGTGGTGGAGGTCAATACTTTGCTGAACCTCGAAACCAAGGTGGCTGTGGTGGTTTCAGTAGCAGCAGCAGTGATGGCAGTGGCAGAAGGTTTTAATACTGCCAGGAAACAAAGCTTAGCAGGAGAGGAGAGCCAGAGAAGTGACAGGAAAGCTACAGGTTACAACAGATTTGTGAACTCAGCCAAGCACAGTGGTGTCAGGGCCTAGCTGCTACGAAGAAGACATGGTATAGGCAAAACTCACGTGTATGGGTGAAAAAACATGAGCACTGTATTTGTGACTAATTGTATAACAGTTTATTTTAGTTTCTGTTCTATGGAAAGTGTAAAGCATTCCAACAAAAGTTTTTAAGGTAGACTTTTTTTTTTGCACCCGTGCTGTTGATTACTAAATGTAATAGTCTTATCATGAGACTAAATAAATGTGTCTTAAAAAAAAAAAAAAAAGCTACTCTTGGCCTATCCTAACAACCCTGTGTGTTGTAAGGCTATTCACATGCTCACTGATCTCCCCCTACTCCAAGGCACTAGAAAATGGTCAAGGAAGCCTCTTACAGTGTCAGCAGTAGGGGGTTTCACCTAGTAATGTGGAAATGATTCAGGAAAAACCTCATTGCTGTGTTCTTAGCACCCAACAAAGTACTTGGCACATATAGGTATTGAAATGTATGTTATTGAATGGATGAATGACTGAATGAATTTACAAGTCAAGAAAGAACAATGATTGGGCACAGTAGTGCACACCTATAATCCCAGCAACTCATAAGTCTGAGACAGGAGGATCACAAATTCAAAGCCAGCCTCAGCAACTTAGCAAGGCCTTAAGCAACTTAGCAAGACCCTGTCTCAAAATAAAAATAAAAATGGCTGGGGATGTGGATCAGTGGTTAAGTGTCCCTAGGTTCAATCCCTGGTACTCCTGCCATCCCCAGAAAAGAAAGAACATGAAGCTTGGTGCAGTGGTGCACCCTTGTAACACTAGCAACCTGGGAGGTAGACACAGGAGGATCACAAGTTCAAAGCCAGCCTCAGCCACCTAGCAAGGCTCTAAGTCATTTAGTGACACCCGTCTCAAAGTAAAATAAAATAAATAAATAAAAAAGGGCCAGGGAAGTAGTGAATCAGTGTTTTAGCACTCCTGGCTTCAATACCCGGTACAAAAAAAAAAAAAAAAAAAAAAAAAAAAAAAAAAAAAAAAAGAAAAAGAAAAGAAAAAGAATAATAGCATCAGTTAATAGTTGTTTACCTTTATGCACACTTTTATCACTCTTAATTTTAAAAAAAATTTAAAAGAGAGGGAAAGAGAGAGAGAGAGAGAGAATCAGTTTTATTTAGTTTTTCATGTGGCTTTTGTTGCTCTGAGACTTTGTTGTGTATGTGGTGCTGGGGTTCGAACCCACATCCCCATGCATGCCAGGCAATCACTGGAACTGCTGAGCCACTGCTCCAGCCCCTTAATTTTTAAATTAAAAAAAATTTTTTTAAAGAGAGAGGGACAGTGAGAGAAATAATTTTATTTAGTTTTTGATGTGGCTTTCGTTGTTCCGAGACCTCATTGTGTACGTACGTGGTGCTGGGGTTTGAACTCACTTACTCACTCATGTGGGGCAAGAACTGGAACCACTGAGCCACCGCTCCAGCCCCTAATTTTTTGTTTTTTATTAGAAAGAGGGACAGTGAGAGATAGAGAGAAAGAGAGAATCAATTATATTTAGTTTTTCATGTGGCTTTCATTGCTCCAACACTTTTTTGTGTATGTGGTGCTGGGGTTTTGAACTCACGTACTCTTGCATGCTGGGCAAGTGCTGTAACCACTGAGCCACTGCTCCAGCCCACACTTACCACTCTTTCTGGTCATCATTTCCTTTCTAAATCTTTCAGCATCTGATAAAGGTAATTTTCTTTCTTGAAAAAACATCTTTATAATTTTAGTTATTGAGGACTTATGGTGCAAAACCAGTTTTTGTTTTCCTGAAAAATGCTTTAATTTTATATATATATATATATATATGAGGGAGGGAGAGAGAAAGTATCAGTTTTATTTAGTTTTCCATCTGGTTTTTGTTGCTCTGACACTTGTATATGTGGTGCCCAGGTCCTCAGGTTATGCCAGGTAGGCGTGATACTTCTGAGCCACCACTCCAGCCCTTACTCATTTTTTTTTTTTAAGAGAGAAAGGGATAGTGAGAGAGAGAGAGAAAGAGAGAATCAATTTTATTTAGTTTTTCTTCTGGCCTTTGTTTCTCTAACACTGTTTCGTCGTACATAGTTCTGGGGTTTGAACCCGTGTCCTCAAGCATGCCAGGCAAGGGCTGTAACCACCGAGCCACCGCTCCATCCCTCTTACTCATTTTTTAACATTTCCTCTAGTTAAACAGTTTTAGGTTGACAGTCATTTTTCATTCAGCATATTAAACATATTATTCTTCTGGTGTATATTTTCACAGTTGCAAAATCTACTATTACCCTAATTGCTTTTTCTTTGGAGATAATCATCCCCTTTCTCTTACCGGTTTCAAGATTGCCTCTCTGTTTTTGATGTTCTGCATTTTCATTATCTTTTGTCTAGGTAGAAAGTTCTTCGTTTTTCTTTTTAAAAATCCTACTTAAAGTATTGTTCTTTTCTCGTCTTAGAATTCTGACTGATCTTATGTTAGATCTTCTTACTCTATCCTCCATGTTTCTCTTTTATATGAAAAAATAATTTGAGTTTTGCTTTGAGTTCACTACTTCTCTCTTTAGCTGTGTCTAGTCTGCTGTTAACTCTGACCATTGAATTTCAAATTTCAACTATTATGTCTTTTTGTTGTTATTATGAGTCTAGAAGTTCTTTTGGATTCTTATTTATTTATTTATGCATTACAGTCGTATGGAATGATGGGATTTGTTGTCACATATTCATAGATACATACAATACAGCAATACAATTGCTGTACATCACCTCCCACCAGCACATTGCTTTCTTTCTTTCTTTCTTTTTTAAAGAGGGGACAGTAAGAGAGAGAGAGAGAGAAGCAATTTTTATTTAGTTTTTCATGTGACTTTCATTCTGTGGACACTACGTTGTATACATGGTGCTTGAGTTTGAACTCGTACTCGCCAATGCCAAGGAGGCGCCGTAACCACTGAGCCACCGCTCTAGCACCAGCATATTTCTTTGAATTTATTAAATTACAATTATCTTATAATCTGTTAGGTTATTCAGTTTCAAAGTCTTTACGGGTCTGATTCTGCTGGGGATTTTGTTTGTTTTTCTTGCCTGCTGATTCTTGTATATGATGTCTTGTGTTTGTTTTTTGCGTGAATTGCAATTTGATTGATAGTTCATATTTCTTGGAACTTTTTCTGTGGAAATTTTTTGGATCTAAACAAGTTGGGCTCCTCAAAAGGTATTTATTTGGTTTACCTCTTGGTTTCATGCTAGCTCACTGACAAATTGCCTATCATTTTTATATTTCCAAATCAAAATGATTTAGTTATTTTTTGTGTGAAACTCAAACAGGGCATATGATTCATTTCTGTCAGAAATGGAAGTCTGAAGAGTGATTTTCTTTACTACTTTTTATTCTGAAAAATTCCAAATTACCAGAAAAGAGAATAATCATATACCAACAGTACACATAAGAATTATACACGTCTCTCTTCATATATTTTCACCTAGACCCAACGGTTATTATTTGGTTTGTAGTTCTTACTCTCTTTCAGTCTTTTTTTTTTTTAAGAGAGAGGGAGAGAGAGAAAGAAAGTCAGAGAGAGAATCAATTTTTTAATTTATTTTTTTATCTGGCCTTCATGTCTCTGACATTTAGTTGTATGTGGTGCTGGAGTGTGAACCTGGGTCCTTGCACTTGTCAGGCAAGTGCTCTAAACACTGAGCCACCACTCCAGCCCCTCTTTCAGTCTTTTGCTAAACTATGTGAACATAACCTACAGAAGTTATTGTTCTTTACCCTTAAATATTTTAGCTTGCATCTTCTAAATACTAATTCTCCTATATAATCATTCTACGTCATACCTGAGACAATTAACAGAATAGCAATTCCATATCGTCTAATGTATAGTATTTATTTAAATTTCTCCAATTATTCTTAATATGTATTTTATAGTCTTTCTGTCCCTCAAGACTCCATCAAGGACTGGAGGGGTAGCTCAGTGTTTACAGTGCTTGCCTGGCATGTACTAGGATGCGGGTTCAAACCCCAGTACCATGTACACAACAAAGTGTCAGAGCAATGAAAACCTGATGAAAAACTAAATAAAATTGATTCTTTCTCTCTCTTTATTTTATTTTTTAAAGAGAGAGGGAACAGTGAGAGAGAGAGGGAGAGAATCAATTTTTACTTAGTTTTTCAAGTAACTTTTGTTGCTCTGAGACTTCGTTGTGTACATGGTGTTGGGGTTCCAACCCGCTTGTCCCGCCTGCCAGGCAAGTGCCGTAACTGCTGAACCACCTCTCCAGCCCCCCAACCTCTCTCTTAAAAAAAAAAAAAGACTCCATCAAGATTCAAGTCCCTTTTTTTTACTTTGTTTTTCATGATGGGGACTTTTAAGAAGAGTCTGGAGTAGTTGTCTTGTAGAATGTCTCAAATTCTAGATTTGTTCCAGAGTGCTTTTTAAGAAGTATAAATCAGATGAAATTATTCCCACTTTTAAAACTTTTTGCTGACTTCCTTCAGTGCTTAGAAAATAAAGCCCATGCTCATTACCCTGACCTACAAAGGCCTGCATGGCCTCTTGCATGTTCTCCTCTTCTGCTGCAGTGGGCTTCCACGAACATTGCATTAGCTCTTCTTCCACTCAGTGTGCTTCCCTAAAATTTGCTCAAGACTGGCTCCCTCTTGTAATTCAAATCTCAGTTTGAGTACCAGCTCAGGGAGGCTTTGACCCTAAATCTAAAGTAGTCTTTCACTCATTGACTCTCATATCATCCTTCTTTTAACTCTCTGCCCTGGTATTTTCCTTGTTATTTATTTTTATTGTCCATGAAAGCAGGGGCTGTGTTCTGTTTTGCTCACAGCTGTATTCCCAGTGCCTAAACAGTTCCTGGCCCACAACAGAAACTCCATAAATACTTACTGAATACTGTAATGCATAAGCTGGAAGCTGAGAAAAGAACTGAAGCCAGCCTTTTAAAAAGCTTGGGGAATGCCTACGCCAGACAGACCTACCAGGTCTGAGACTTTGAAGTTCAGTCTATTCCAGGGCCCTGTATGTTTGGAAGTGAACCAGGAGGAGAGAGAATAGGAGGGCAGGGAAAGATGGCTTAGGAGTTTGTGAATTTGGATTTTATTTAAAATCAAATGGGAAGTCACTTTCAAGTAGGAAGGTAAAATCATCTGACATAGGCTGTCTGAAAAATAATTTGAGTTAATTCAACCTGAGTGATCAGAAAGATGGAGGTAACTAATATTAGAAATAGAAAGTTACATTTGTAAGAGGATTTGTGGGGGGGGATAATTTTTTTTTAAAGAGAGAGAGAGACAGTGAGAGAGACAGAGAAAGAGAGAAACAACTTCATTTAGTTTTTCACATGGCCTTAGTTGCTCCAACACTTAGTTGTGTACGTGGTGCTGGGGTTTGAACCCGGGTCCTCGTGCTTGCCAGGCAAGCGCTGAAACTGCTGAGCCACCGCTCCAGCCCCATGGGATAATTTTTTTTGACATGAAGAATTTGATGTACTGTACATCTTTGTGGTTTTCATAGTCAATACCCTCAAAGAGCTTCTGAGTAAGAAATAATTTTAATACCTACCTCTGAAATAGTACAACCATCTAATTCAGTTGTTGTTTTTAAGAACCTGATATTAAAGGTGGTTGTTAATAATGCTAATAGGTACCATGTGTTAAGCCGTTTGTGTGTCAGGCTTCAAAGTTAACCACTTTGAAAACCTTACCTCCCTGAGCATCATTATAGCCCTAATTAGAAGACGACATCTGTGTTCTACAGGTGAAGAAACTAACACTAAAGAGGGTATGTAACTTGTTCAAGGTCAGTCTGCAGTGTTGGGCAGAGTTGAAATTCAAATCCAGTCCAGTTTGATGCCAAAGCTATTTCTTTTTCTTTTCGTCTTATTAGTTCAACATAATCCCTTACATATTGAAGGGATTTGTTGCTACACTTTCATACATGCATACGTAATGACAAAGTAACTTGAACCTTATCCAGGATCTCCTCACTTTCGCCCACTCTCCAATCTCTTGTCTCCTCTGTGATTTCCCCTTGTTACAGATATAAATGACCATATATGTAAATATTATTTTTTGAAATTTCTAGTTTTAAATACCTGCCTGAGTATAATTTGGCCTCTCAGGGGAGTCAAGAGTACCTGACCTACAGTATTGATAGCCCCCTTTCCTCTCCCACTCTCCCCTCACTCCTCTCCCCAGTTTCATAACTATAGTTCCCCCAGATGATGTATTATTTGGGATTTGGTGGATCTATTAAATAAACTTGACTAACTTTCACCCTATCCTAGGTTTTACTCTAGCTTCCACTCTGAGAAAAAACATTTAACCCTTAAGTGTCTGTGTTTGGCTTATTTCACTCAGCATTTCTTTTTTTCCAATTCCATCCACTTACTTGCAAAAACTATGACATTGTTCTAATAGCTGAGTAAAACTCCATTGTAATATATATATATCACAATTTTTTGATCCATTCATCCAGTGAAAGGCATCTGAGTTGATTCCATAATTTAGCTATTGTAAATTGAGCTGCTATAAATATTGACCGCAGCTGCGTCACTGTAATATGCTGATTCTAGCTCTTCTGAGAAAATACCCAGGAGTCAGATAGCTAGGTTGTATTGCAGTTCCATCCCTGATTTTTTTTTAAACATGATGTGGTGCTGGGGTTCAAACTCGAGTCCCCACTCATGCCAGGCAAGCGCTATAGCCACTGAGCCACTGCTCCAGCCCCCACCCCTAATTTTTTGTGGAGTCTCCACACTGCTTTCCAAAGTGGCTGCACCAGTCTGCAGTTCCTCCAACAGTGCGTTAGTGTTTCTCCCCACAACCCCTCCAGCATCTGTTATTGTTCTTATTCTTCAACTTTGCCTTTCTGACTGGAGTGAGGTGAAATCTTAACGAGTTTTGATTTGCATTTCTCTGGTTGCTAGTGATGTAGAGCCCTTTCTCATATATTTATTGGCAAAACTGTTTCTTTAAACAATTTGCCAAATGAAAAATGTTGCTGGGATGGTCAAATATGACCGTCATTTAGAGAGCGGGGATTTTCTTGAACATATCTCTAACCTGTAAAACAGTTGAATTTCATTTCTGTGATAACCTAACTAAATTAATCAGATTCTTTACACCAGAGAGTCACGGCATTTTGTGAAGAAGAGACCGAGACCTATTTTTTGGTCAACTCGATATGGCGAAGTGAATAAAAATAAAACTTTTCCTGGGTGTATTTGGGATGCAGCTGCTGAAACTGACTAAAACTGTCATCTGGTTTTCCTGGGAACCAGCGAGCCTTTTCCTGTTGGAAAAGTTTGCTTTTCCAACAGCTGGAAGCGCCAGGACTGTGACCAGCGTCAAGAACTGAGGATGCCTTGTTCAGATTTTCCCCCCGGGTCCCTCCGTTCCTTTCACAGCAGTCTTTTTTTCCTTCACATCCGGCATCTGCAGCTTGGAATACTTTTTCTTTAGGGCGGGCCTGAACCTTAAAGGAAGGAGGCACACGACTGGGGCTCCTAGCCTTTAAATGGGTACTACGTGTACTCTGGACGGTATTCATTGTTCCACCTTTCCGTGTCCGCAAAAGAAATAGGCGGATAAGAAACTTGGGTTTGCTGGCTGAGGAGATCCTGGGGCGGGGGCACCGTGCCCCCGAAGCCGGCTTAGCCGGGCTCCCCGGGTCCACCGCCCGCAGCGGAGAGGCAGAGCGGTTGAGCGCCCCGCCCCGCGCCCCGCCCTCCTCCCGCCTTCCGCCGCTGCCATTGGCTGGTCCAAAAGACGCGGGGCGTTGTCCGTTTGAATGGGAGCGCCGGGAGCTGGGGCGCAGGCGCAAAGGAGTGCGAGCGCTGAGGTCCGGCGGCGTCGGGAGACCCTTGGGTGTCTGAGGGACGCTCCGGGGAGGCGAAGGGAGTGCGGAGCTCTGGCCCACGTGACCTGCCGGGGGCGGGCGCCGGGGGCGCGCTCCGGCCTCCCGCGGTGCCCCTGCCTGGCTGGCCGGAGGCGGCGCGCGGACCTGCCCGGAGGAGGGACCCTGAGTCCCCGACTGCGGCCCGGGGAGGCCCCTGCACCAGCTCCGAGTCTTCTGCGCTCTTCGGCCGGCTGGAGGTGAGTTCTGAGGGGCGCGGGCCCTGAGGCGTGGAGGCGTCGGGCAGGGACGGGTGAGTGTGGGGGCGGCTCCCGCGTCCGGAGTCGGGGGCTACGTCTTTTGTGCGGAGCTGGCCGTGCGGGTGCGGGTCTGAGGGGGCCCGGTGGCTCCGAGGTGCGCGCGCGGCGGGGACGCGGCTTCGAGAGAGCAGAAACTCCGGGTGCGGAGCGCCCGGGCGGGAGCTCCGTTGCTTTCTTGTTTGAAAACTTAAATGAAGGTAAGGCTTAAGAGCTTCGTTCCCTAGATTAAAAAATAAATGAAATGTGTGACAGGATACAGTGAATTCTCACGTATTCCGAGCGTAGAGGACGGTAGGTGTGAAATACGAATCCCTGTGGAGTCGAATCCGAGGTCTGCCGCCCTCACTTGCAGTCGGGCGCTTGGTATCTAAAGGAGGCGGTTTCTGTCAGACGTTTGTGTCCATTGTGTTTAAGTTCGTGTCTATTGATAAATTGAATTTGGTAATTTTGCAAAAAACAAAAAAAGTTTTAAGTAAGCATAAAATGTTAAGAAAAACCTTTTCTTGAAATCTGTAGAGTCTCTTCATGTTACGTTTTAAGGATAACCAATTTGATAATTTTAACTAGTATCACCTGAACCCTGTTAAAGAAAACGAGTAAGGGTGGAACTTGTATTTCCCTTAATGCATAATTTAACTGTAGTAGAATTAAGAGAAGTAGGTTCTTGGCTTTCCTCTCTGTCGGTTGGTACTGGATGCTTCGTGGTGTGTGTTGGAAGAGAACAAGACCAGCCAAGCTGATTTGCAAGCTGCCACTTAAGAGTGCACCCAAGATTCCCGGACTGATAATAGCCAGTGTGTTTGCGTGGGTCCTCACGATTAAGGAGCAGCTTTGGTGGTGGTTCAGAAGTAAAAACGGGAAGATCACCTTTGGTTGTCTTGGTTGTGCTTAAGGAAGGGTAGGCGCTCAGGGGTGAGGGACAGTCTCAGACCTGCTCTTCTTTACGTCCTACCATGGATTCGTTTTGACAAGCAATTTCTTAGGCTGTTATTTGTAATTTAAGGAGTGAACTGGTTATAGTAAAATGTTGTAGGATATTGACATAAAGGCATATCCCCCAAATCCTCTTTGACTAGATAAGCAAGTTAGTTGTTTTTCTTCCTTTATTAGATCAGCCAAGTGGTGTTACAAACATTTTAATATAAATCTGAGACTTGGTACTAGGTTAAATTTCAACAGCAATAGGATATAGTAGTTTTCAGAATGGCCTTTTCTTGAAGCATAAAATATTTCTAAGATTTACCTAAAAATTAAAATTTTGTAATTTCTTGCAATTCTAAAGTTGAAAATCTGACAGATTTAGATTATTCAAAATTTACTCTAGTAGATATTCTATTTTTTAATAATAAGAGCAGCTGTAATCATTACTTTGTACTTTATTGAGTGCTTTTGTTATGTGCCAGAGACAGGCACTGGGTTAGGTACTTTACAAATCCTATGTGTAGTCATCACTACACATTAGGTATCCTTTTATGCTCACTCCAACTCTGAGAATTTAGGTTAAGATTGAATCCTTGTATTGGAATTCAAACCATGGCCTAATCTCTTCTGTGTTCTGCATGTGCCTGGATCCTATTTGTGGAATAATTCTACTTAAAGTTGCCTGTAGGTGCTGTGTTCTGTTGCGACCTAAGCAGGAATATTTTCATCCTTCTTGTAGTACTACTCTTGCTTTCGTTGTCATCTAAATTGCCTAATATTTTAAACATCCTGTTAGTCATTTTTATAAAAGCATTTCTAAACTAAGAGTAAGACTTTTCTGAGTTATTTGTATGAATATGAATATATTGAAGTCCAGTTTTCTCACTAGTATAGCATTCTGTAGTTCCTGTCTTCTTCCCATCATGAAATCAATAAGTTCTTTTGACCTCTGTTATGTGCAAAGCAGTGTTCTTGATGTTGTACAGTGACAACAGTTGTTTTCACAGTGTGTTTCTTTTGCCCGTCTCCTCATCCTGCTTTGTATGATGCTCCTGGTTTATGTTCCCAAGTAGATCTAACTTTACTTGTTTGTTTAAAACAAAAACTACAAGGTTCCCCATTGTATAAATACAATGCCAAATATGTGCTTCAGGGGCATGTTGAGAGACTCACAGTTTGATATTGTTCCACATTTTCAGACATCACTTGCATTCCTCCTAACCCATATGGTTCTGGAAAACAGTCTGTGTATTCCTACCTTTTTGCTTTTGCTTGAGCTATTTCCCTTGACTAGAATACTTTCCCTCTTTTGTTTAATAATTTGTCATCTTCAAGATGCAGTTAATTTTCTTGCTTCCAAAAGTCTTTCTCTAGTCCTTTTTCCTTAGAATTGTTCGTGTCCTATCATTGCATAACATTGTTGAGCTAGATAGAAGCATTTATTTTCTCACAGATGGTGATGCCTTTTGAGAAGACAAATATATTTTGATAGGTTGTCCTATGAAGTTTTTTTTTCTTTTTCTTTTTTTTTTTTTTTTTTTTTTTTTTTTTTTTTTTTTTTGGTACCAGGGATTAAACCCAGGATACTTTATCATCAACCTTATTTAAATTTTTTTTATCTTAACACAGGCCCTTGCTAAGTTGCTTAAGGACCTCACTGTGTCAAGGCTGGCCTTGAACTTGTGATCCTACTCCCTTAGCCTCCTGAATCACTGGAATTAACAGTCATGTACCACCACACCTGGCTCCTATGAAGAATTCTAAATTCAAACTCTTTAAGGAAAGGCCTCCCCCCCCCCCCAGCTTTTATGATCCTTTTCATTTGGGATTTATTTCTGCTTATAAATGTATTTGAAATGAATTTTCCCTTTTTAAAGCCCTTGTTATAAGAACTGATTTATGTAATTTACTGACTGAAAAAAATGCTCAGAAAGGACCCTTCTTTTCTATTTCACTATTGAGCTTTTAAATGGTCATATGTTTGTATTTTGAGTGATTGAAGCTGATGGTTGATCAATATTGGTTTAGTAATCCCCTCTTATCTATGGAGGATACTTCTAAGGCCCCAGTGTAGTGTTTGGTACTATTTGATGTTTTAGGTATCCAGTGTGTGAGTTTATAAATATTCTAATTATATATATATATATATATATATATATAATATATGAAATTAATTATATGTATATATGAATTTTTTTCCTGAATAGACATACCTATGATAAACTTTAATTTATAAATTAGGCACAATAAGAAATTAACACCAACAATAAAATAGAACAGTTATAACAATATACTGTAATAAAATTGCTGGCGTCTCTACTCTTGCACTTTGGAACCATTATTAAGTAAAACAAGAGTTACTTGAACACAAGGGCAGTCAATCTGATAACCAAGATACCAGTTACTGAGTGATGAATGGGTGGGTAATATATATAGCATGGATGCTGTAGACAAAATGATGATCCATGTCCTGGGTCGAACTGAGATTTTGTCATGCTACTGAGAATGGTGTGCAATTTAAACCCTTATGAATTACTGATTTCTGCAATGCTCCTGTAATATTGTTGGACTCTGGTTGATTATTGGGAATTGAAACTGGGGAAAGTGAAAGTATAGTAATAAAAGGCTGTGGGTCATGTTCTTTGGTAACTTGGTAACTAGTTTTTCTCAAAGTTGTGTATTCCCCATTGTGTGTGTGTTTTTTTAAGATTTTTCTTTTTTTTTTTTTTAAAGAGGGAGGGACAGTGAGAGAGAAGAATCAATTTTATTTAGTTTTTCATGTGGCTCTTGCTCTGACACTTCATTGTGTATGTGGTGCTGGAGTTTGAACCTATGCACTGTGCATGCCAGGCAAGCACCATAACTGCTGAGCCACTCCTGTTGTAAACCCCATTGTTTATTACTAATTATTTCTTTTTTCTGCTATAGTAATGTGTTCATAAGACTATTTTGAATTTATTTCTTTGAGCTGTTAATTGCCATCATTTTTGTCCAATCTGAATAGGCCCTAAAAAGATAAATTTAAATTCACTTTTTTTTTTTTAAGAGAGGAAGAGAGTGAAAGAGAGCAAGAAAGACTTTTATTTTTTCATGTGGCCTTTGTTTCTCCAACACTTAGTTGGGTATGTGGTGCTGGGGTTCGAACCTGGGTCCTTGCACATACCAGGCCAGTGCCATAACTGCTGAGCCACTGCTACAGTTCTTAAATTCACTTTTATTTCTCAATAAAAAGATTCTGGATAGGAAAGAGGAATAACATAAGTATATGTATATTTAGGTTGGTCTTTTTCGGTAGAAATTGGAGTGAATTTGAATCCTTAGTATTTTTGGATTGCAGACATATTTTTATAATCCTTTGGTTTTGTAACCTGAATTGTCATTTGGAAAGTACTAAATATGTAATTGGGGTTGACTAAAATGTCGAATTTTTTTTTTAAAGTTGTCATTGTATCTTTTATAATGTTGGCTTTATAATACTTCTGTATATTCAATTTTATGTGCTAATAGCCACAAATATATACGTGTGTGTGTGTGTGTGTGTGTGTGTGTGTGTGTGTGTGTGTGTGTGTTTACGGTCACTAGGGATTTGGAAATTGAACCTGCAGTATTCTATCACTGAGTTACATTTCTCCTGTTTATTTTTTTAATTTTATTGTTCGTTCAGCAGCACTGTAGTTTGAACCCAGATGCACTCTACCACTGATTACATTCCCAGCTTCCTTGTTTGTTTGTTTGGTTTTCTTTTAAGACAACGTCTGGTTAAGTTGCTCAGGCTGGTGTCTAACTTAACCATCCTTCAGCCTCAGCCTCCCAAGTAGCTGGGATTACAGGTATGTGTCACTGTACCTGCTTTAGGAACATTTTTTTCTTATGCAAGAGTCTAGTTAAAACTTTCAAAGGTTATTTGTTTTAATAATGAATTTAAAAAGATCATAAGTATTTAAAATCATTTTGGCAGAGGTAAAATTAACACTATTCTTACTCTGGAGTTCAGTTTGATGAGAAATAAAACCAAGTAATAGAAAATATTGGTTACAGCATTAGACTTTTCTCCTTTAGTTAACATATGTATTATAGTATTTTTTTTTTTCTTTTTGCAGTGCTAGGGATCAGACCCAGAGCCTCACGCACTCTAAGCAAGTGCTGTACTGAGCTATGCCCAGATTTTGACTATGTTAATATTATTAAATGTAAATAAATAATCCTGATTGAGCCAGACTTTTGATTCAATAACTGCTTTGCAGGAAGAAAAGTAACCAGGATGTCTCATGAAAGCGGCTTCCTTTTTTTTTGTCTTTAAAATTTTTTAAGCAACTGCTTCATTCTCTATTAAATTGTTAAATCAAGCCAGCATGATGGCCCATGTCTGTAATACCAGCTGCTTGGGAGGCTGAGGGAGGAGGATTGCAATTTCAAAGCCAGCCTCAGCAATTTAGTGAAGTCCTAAGAAACTTAGTGAGACCCTGTCTTAAATAAATTAATTAATCAATTAATTTTTAAAAAGGGCTGAGAATGTAGCTCAGTGGTTGAATGCCCCTGGCTTCAATCTCCAGTACCTTGAAAAAAAAAATTGTTACAATCACTGAGGATTATAATTGGAAGACAGCAAGTTTTAATGGTTAGTATAGTCACTGGTATTCAAATTGACTCAGTTTAGTGAAACTAGGAAGTGTTTCATCTTTATTTGTCATATTCCAGAAAAATCTTTAATATTCAATAACTCTCTTATTTGTAATGGGCTGCTAAGCCCTAAGCACTAAGAAGCTGCTTATGTTTTATAGTTACTATATCCACAGTGCTTTGTGTAGAGATTACTGGAATACTGTTGAACTACAAACATTCAGCATGTCCCATGGAGGTAGACTCATACACTTGGTCTTTTCTCACTGTTAATATCTGTGTTAAATGAAGGCTTGATATATATAAATCCCTTTCTTCTAGAGTACATTTCAATTTTTATTTACTTTGAAATTTCATGGATGGGTCTTAGTTTTTGGTTATCAAGGGAGAAGTCCTTTGAGTTTTATCTGAATGGAAAAAAAAAATTCCTCACCAACGAAGGACAGTTATACTGTTGTCCCTCTGTATTAAGAGATTGTTTCCAGGACCCGGAGATCCAAGAATAAAAATGAAAGTTTTTTTTTTTGTTTGTTTGTTTGGTTTTTTTTTTTTTTTTTGTACTGGAGATTGAATTCAGGTACTGAGGCACTGAGCCACTTCCCCAATCCTTTTTGTTTTATTCAGGGACAGGGTCTCTCTAAGTTGCTTAGGGCCTCCTTAAATTGCTGAGGCTAGCCTCTAACTCGTGATCCTCCTGCCACAGCCTCCCAGATCTTTGGGATTACAGGCATGCACCACCATGCTCTGCTTAAAAAAATGAGAGGTTTTTTTTTTGGTAGTTGTTATTTGTTTTGTTAATTGTGCTTTGCTTTGTGTGTATTTGATATCCTAAAGGCCCTTGACAATTAATTCCAGATTCTTTGGGTAATCCTTCTGACAGGTGGTGTGTCTTTAGATTTATTTGGAATCTGTAACCCTTATTCTTTCTTTTTTCAAATACTTTTATTTTTTTCATGTGGTGCTGAGGATTGAACCCAGTGCCTCACATATGCTAGGCAAGCAGTTTACCACTGAGCTGGGAGCCCAGTCCTATTCTCATTCATCCTTTGAATACTGTGTATTTAGCTAGTTGGTAGTCAAAAACTGCTTAAAATGTATGTGGGCTTCACTAATTATAGGACACCAAGCCCAAGTTCTCATAATATGTGTTTGTTAGTGCTTATCACAGTTGTTACATTTGTTTTCTAAACTAACTTTTCCTAAAATCTCACAAACTGAACACTGATTGTTGCAAATTTAAAGATCAAATTTAGTAAGTTAAGACTTGAGCTTAATTGGAACATATACTTTAGAATTATGTATTTGCTTATGAAGAACTTTATTGATATAATTTTACAGCATAATCAGTAATTCAGTTCTGCAACATAATCTGTTGGGAGCCCCCATTTCTTCACAATGATAGAGAATAGGATGTCCTGCTAACATTTGTTTTACTAATTTGTGAATGTGTAAAGTACATTTGGAATATCTGATAGTTGTGAGTTAATACTAAAAACCATGTTCAACATTTTATATATAATAATCTTTTTCAGAGAGGGGTACCAGGGATTGAACCCAGGCTGATTTAACCACTAAGCCATTTCCTGATCCCTTTTTTTATTTTTTATTTTGAGACAGGGTTATTACTAAGTCAATTAGGGCCTCACTAAGTTGCTGAGACTGGACTCGATCTTGAGATCCTCCTGCTTCAGCCTCCCAAGTTCCTTGGATTACAGGTGTGCACCCGGCTACATATGTGTAATCTTGAATTCATGTTTACTTCACAGTTGTATGCAGCAGTTTGCTTATATTACTGGTTTAGAAGTTATATTCAATAAAGAATCAGAACTTTTAGGTCTTGCTTTTTTTTCCCTCCTACTGGAATTTCTCTTTAATTTTGTCAATGAATTACTGCAGTATTAACATTTAAGTATTATTGATACTTTAAAAATTTTTGTTTTAAAGATGTGTAAAAATTCAGGACTATCAATCATTCAGTTCTTCCTCCCCACCTCCGATTTTTCATCAAATTTTTATATTTCCATCTTCATATCTTTAAGCTGTTACATATGAATATAACACTTTACCAGCTATAAGTATGGTACAAGTATTCTGTTTTTTCCTCTCCACAGTAGCACCGTGTAATCCAGTTTGTCATTCACTGTGGTATTATTGCTGCTGTTTAATCTATCTGCTGGATTAGAGATTTTGAAAGCTCTGTGTTATTGCTTGACCTTTGCCTCTGGATTAGTGGGCATTGTTGGCATTTTTATCTAGATATTCTTAGATTTCTTTATCAAGTGCCGATCCATTCTTGGGTCCAATTGCCTTTGTTTTAATAGGCACTGGTTGCTCACCTGTTATATATTCTGATGTCAAAATCATTTTTCTTGCCTTTAGTTGCTTTACCAACACTCAGCTTGAGTAAAATCAAGCTAAATGTTTATCTGTACCTGTTGGTTTCATAATTTCCAGTATTAATTTCCTTGTTTTACTATACTACTCTTAATTTTACTCTTATTGTTCCTGGGGATATAGCTCAGTGGTAGAATAGTTAAGTAGCCTGCTTGGGGCCTTGGTTTTGATCCCCAGCACTGCCAAAGAAAACAAAAGTTTGGAGTAGTTGAGAAGCCACCTTTGGTCCATCTAAAAATAAATTGGGGTCTACTAACTTACATAATAATTTGACAGAAAATATTCAGCATACCCGAGATAGTTGAGTTTATTGTAGAAACGGTTATTCTGGCATTCAATCTTATTTCCCCCATGATTTTTATGATGTTTATTTGTTCCTATAATCTGTACTATGAAATCTAATATAGCAACTTTGTTCTAAATATATTGTCTTAATTCTTCCTCTTATCTCACTCTACTCAAATTGATAAAAGGCTGTGTATCTGATTTGAAACATGACAGCTAAAGAAGATTTGGAGAATTTTTCTTAGAAGGAATTATTGGGATATGAAAAGTTTAAAGAGTTTAGATGACCTAACTTGGAGGCAAGAAAAGTAAGTTATATTATCTGATCGGTGTTACTGGATTACATAAATCCTTGAATGAAAGAAGCAGACCAAAAGTTATATTGTTTAAATTGCCATTTAGAGCAGATAGTTTCGATAGATTTTTAAAAAGCACAATAGATATATGTGTAGACATAGGTAGTTGTCTGTGCCTTGCTTTTCCTTGTCACCTAGTTTGCAAACTTTTTACTATCAGTGGCTGGGATATTTATTTTTTTAGTTTTTGAGAGAGTCTTGCCAAATTCCCCAGGCTGGCCTCAAACTTGTGATCCTGTTGCCTCAGTCTCCTAAATCACTTGGATTGCAGGCATGTGCCACTGCCCCCAGCATTATAAATCTTAATGAGGTGGGAGGTTAAAATGATGACTTCTCAGTATTCTTTCAAACCTATAATTTCCATTACCAATTCCTGGTTCTGTCATTAAATTTGTAATCTTTTGCAAATTTAGCTAGTCTTTTGCAAATTTAGCTAGTCTTTATATGTCCACCTATATCTCTATATATGTATATGCATATTTATGTAGTGTATTTGTACATATATTTTTCTGTTATATGTGTGTATATACACATGGTGTTTAATATGTGTGTGTATACACATACAGTGTTTAATGTGAAGTGGATTTGTTGACTCCATGTAATATGGAAAAAGTTCTTACAACTTTGAACACATTGCTACTAAATCTGTTATAAATTTCTTACAACCTGAACCATGAGTCAAGAATTGGTGTTTATTCAGTGAATAATTTTAAGATACAGAATGCTACAGGGTGTGGAAGTATATAGTTCAGTGGTAAAGTGCTTGCGTGGTCTGTGTGAGGCCTTGGGTTTGATCCTTAGTGCAGTGGGGGAGTAAAACGCTACTTGATTGTCATAGAGATTGTAATGCACTAATGACTTTTTGGATACTTTTGAGAATAATAAAACCATTAAAACCATATTAAAAATGGCTCAGGACATAGCTCAGTGATAGAGTGTCCCTGGTTTCAATATCCAGTACTGAAAAACAAATTTTATTTGTTTATTTTTGTCTATAGTAAAACAGTGAATAGCATTCTTTCTCTGTCTTCTTGCTTGTTTTAATTATTTTAGGGCTGGGGAATGTAGCTCAGTTGTAGACTGTTTACCTAGCATGTGCATAGCCCTAGATTTAATCCCCAGAACTGGGGGTGGGGGGTAAGACATCAGCATTAAGTATTTTAAAAGTAGTTCTCTATGCAGTTTTATGTGTGCTGTTTTTAATATCCATTTGTTAACATAAATGCTTACATGTAAGCATTTAATATATTTACATTTTAATAAGTATGAAATTAACATTTTAAATGATTAGTACAATTTGAAATCTAATTATGATCTCAAATGAGAAAAACATCTAAATACAACTTAGTTTAACTTTAAATAAATCCTAATACCATTCCTCCTACACTAATTCCTCTTATTAATATTTTTTATTAAGGAAAAAAGAGGCACAGTGGAATTTTGAACAAAAGGAAATTTGTTGGATTAATAGCTCTCACCAGTCTTTTTGTTCTTTCTTAAGTTGTTGCTTCTTTTGTTGGACAAGAGAAGGAATAAGAGGAGTAATAATTTGTGTTCTCATGAAAACCTCATTTCCTCTAGGAATCTTCATCAGGATTCCCAAGCCTGACCCTTTCCATCTCCTTCCCCTCTCACCTAGCTACTCTGGTCCCTAATAAACTCTCTAACTGTACTTAACTAACCAAGCAATGGTTGTCAATTATTTATAGTTTGGTTTATGTTATAGCTGAAATACTTAAAAAATGTTATTTGGAAAAAAAAAATGGGCTGTCTTGGGTAGGGCAGCAGAAGTCAGAACCAGGACATACGGATGGAAATGGAATAATTGTTCAGAAGTATGAAACAGCTTTCTAATAGGATTATTCAAAATTAGAATAAGCTATTTAAGACCTTTCTAGGAATATAGTGAAAAGTTGGACTAATTGACCTGTAAGGGTTGTTTATAACACTGAGATTTGAGGACTTTAAAATTGTATATTTAGGTATCTTTTCTTGTTTGTCGCTTTAACTATTACCTTAAAGGTTACAGTTACTTCTGATGTGCTGTAGTTTCTGTGATATATCGGGGCATGGATTCACTTCTGTTTTGTCCTGTTTAGGGCTTAGTGTGCTGCTTCAATCTGCTGATTCATGTCTTCAATTCTGAAAAATTCTGCCTTTAGCACTCGTGCCTTTACTCCTGTTTTTCCTTCCAGTTCTTTTAGTTCTGTTGGAGCCTTTCATTTTGACCTCCTTTGCTTTCAGCTGCTCATTCGTATTTTTCATTCTCTTTGTGTCTATTCTGCTGCATAACTAGTACATTGGATTATTAACATCAATGTTCATGTACTTTTTTTTTTTTTTTGGAGAGGGAGTGGGGCAGAGAGAGAGAGAGAAAGAATCAATTTTATTTAGTTTTTCACATGACTTTTGCTGCTCCGAGACTTCATTGTGTACATGATGCTGGGGTTTGAACTGTGTCCTCGTACATGCCAGGCAAGCACCATAACTGCTGTTCCACTATTCCAGCCCCCATAGCAGTACTTTTACTTTATTTTTTTTTTATTAGCAGTACTTTTAATAATAGCAACAAAACAGTCCCTTCCACCAAACTACAATCCAAATATCCTTTAGTAACTGAATGAAAAATGCATTTGGTATGTAATGGACTGTGATACAATAATGAAAATATGCAAATTGTAGCTATGACTCTTAGAAACAGTGGTGGGCAACACCGTACAGAGATAAAATAATGTGTTATTTAGAGCTGTGCAGACATTTGTGTCCAAGTTGTAAATACAAGGGAGAGATGGACTTCATTACCTTAGAGAGGAAAGAAAGGCGATGGTTAAAATTGGGACACCCTGAAGACTTGAAAGGCAATAGAAATGCTCTTCATCTTGTACTGGGTTATGTTAAATAAATGCTTGTTGTGTTATTATTTTTAGCATATACATATTTTGTGAATTTCTTTTGTGTTTGTTCAAAATTAATAAAAATATTTTAAACATGAATTTAATAGGATGTCTTTGAGAATAAATACAAGTATAACTTAATTTTCAGTATAATATCTCTGAAGATATATACTTAGCGTTTAGAATTGGCTTAAATGTTGGATTGTCATTTGATTTGTTAATAGTTTTTGTTTAAAGAGGGAGGAACAGTGAGAGAAAGAGAATCAATTTTATTTAGTTTTTCATGTGGCCCTCGTTGCTTTGACACTTCACTGTGTATGAGGTATTGGGGTTTGAACCCACGTCCTTGTGCAATGCTAGGCAAGTGCTATAATCACTGAGCCACTGCTCCAGCCCCCTGATTTAATAGTTTTTAAAAACTTGAATTATGATAATTTTGTTTTAAGATGTTAATTATGGGAGTGGTAGCTCAGTGGTATGCACTAGGACCCAGGTTCAGGCCCTAGCACCACATGCACAACTGAGTGCTCAAGAAATGAAGACCAGATGAAAAAATAAATAAAATTGATTCTTTGTTTCTCCCGCTCTCTCTTAAAAAAAAAAGATGTTAATTATGATGCATATTATTCTATTATTATGTAAAATAAAAAATACTACATAAAAGTGTTGTATTTTAACCAGGCATGGTGGTGCACACCTGTAATTCTGGTGGCTTGGGAGGTTAAGGCAAGAAGATTACAAGTTCAAGGCTAGTCTGGCCAACTTAGTGAGTGAACCCCTGTCTCAAAATAAAAAGGACTGGGGATGTAGCTCAGTGGTGAAGCTTTCCCAGATTCAGTCCCCAATATCATTTTTAAAAAATGTACTTTAAACCAATTTAAAAAAAACTAAAGAGCAGTTCTCAAATCTTTTATATTTGTATCCTTATTTAGAATCTCCATGGTGACAGTTAAGCCCTCCGCTGTTTACTGTAGTGATTGATGTGATAACAGTCCATGGAGTTAACTCTGATTATGTATGGCTTAGGGTTACTTTAGGTTATTTTTTGAAAATAGGACTTCAAGCAAAGCATCTTGTATTCCTTTTGCAGAAATGTTGCTGAAGTACTGCTGAAAGGGCCAGAGATGCAAGGATTTGGGATTTTGAATCTTTAAGCTGTCTGACATTGACCTCCTTTCATTATTAATAAAGAAGAAGCAGGAGCTTAGAATGTATTAACACCAACTCATTAATATACTAACCGGACAATGTTCTGCGAGTGCTTCTACATTGTAATGAACTGGATTGGCACAAAATAAAATAATTTTATGTTTTACTCAGCTTATAATATGACTCGATGGAGGAAAATTTGATAAGCATGAGGGAAGATCATTCTTTTCATGTTCGTTACAGGTAAGACTATTCCTTTCTTAGTGGATGATTTTTAATAATTAAGCCTGAATTCTAACTCTGACCATTTCAAATTTCAATTTGAAAATATTAAATATATACCACTTACAGTGAGTATCTTCTGTAAGCAATGTTTCCTTTTTTTTTTTGTAATGGTCGTAAGTATACTTTCTATAGGAATATGATAGTAGAGACCCATAATGTACTATAGTTCATTAAATTTCTCTGGAAGACTTTGAGTAGTTGCTTTATAATTTACAACTTTTTGTATAATACAAATGTTAAAGTGGAATATATTTCATAATATTTGGAGGGTAAAAGATGGCATTTTCATGTGACCAACTAAAGAACCAATAATTTTTAAATGGAGAACTTTCATAAATGACTTTTTAAACAAATAGGTATCAAATGAAGTTTGAAAGGGTGGGTACTTTCTAATGATGGCAAATCAATAGCCAGTTTAATATTTATTGCTAAAATATTACTGATGTTTCTGCTATAATAGGAACAAAGCAAGTATATCTGCACTATCGTTATTGTTTAGCATTTATTCTGGAAGTCCTGCCATAATCATAAAATAAAAACAATGATTTAGTAAGATGATTATGTAATAGATTCTTTTTTTTATTAATTTTTTTTAAGAGAGACAGTGTGAGAGAGAGATGATCAATTTTATTTAGTTTTTCATGTGACTTTCATTGCTCTGAAGCTTCATTGTGTACATGGTGCTGGGGTTCAAACTCGCATACCTGCACATGCCAGGCAAGCACCATAACTGCAGAGCTACCACTCTAGCCCCTTATAATAGATTCTTTATTTTTTAATTTTTATTTTTTTAAAGATAGAGGGACAGTGAATGAGAGAAAGACAGAATCAATTGTATTTAGTTTTTTACTTGAGTTTCGTTGCTTAGACACTTCGTTGTGTATGTAGTGCCGGGGTTTGAACCCTTGTACTTGCACATGCCAGGCAAGCGCTGTAACTGCTGAACCACCACTCCAGCCCGTGTAATAGATTCTTTATCAAAACTTTTACAAGTTAGGGTTAGAGCAGTGGCTCAGCAGTTATTGCACTTTCCCAGCATGCGGGAGTACATGGATTTGAACCCCAGCACCCACATATACAATGAAGTGTCAGAGCAACAAAAGTCATGTGAAAAACTCAATAAAAATTGATTCTGTCTGTTTCTCTCTCTCTCTGACTGTCCTCCTCTCTTTAAAAAAAAAAAAAAGAAAAGTTTTACAAGTTAATGAAATAGGCACCAGAATTGTGTAGCACTGTGTAGCATACAGAATCTAGGAACGAAGGTGTTTGCCACCAAGTCTTAGATGTCTTAACAGATGTTTAATAAGGAGTAAAGTGATTTATCATCTGTAGAGTAGATGGTTCATGTTGGGCCATCATGCCAAGGAAGTTTGTACTGGCAAGGTAAGGACATTTGTATTAAAAATTAAAAAAAATTTTGGGGCTGGAGAGTGGCTCAGCAGTTACGGCGCTTGCCTGGCATGTGCAAGTATGCAAGTTCAAACCCCAGCACCACATACACAATGCAGTGTCCGAGGAGTGGAAGTCACATGAAGAACTGAATAAAAATTGCTTCTCTCTTTCTCTCACTATCCTCTTTCTTTAACATAAATAAATAAATAAGTTTCAAATAAAGGAGAATGGAAGACATTCAACATCAGATGAGCTTTTAATATTAAGTGCCCTTATCCTATACTTCAGACCAACTTTCTACATGCCTGAGAGTTACATACTTTCCTTCCTTCTCACTGTCTGTATCCAGCATATACTGACAGTTTGACCACCTTAAATGTTTCTCATGTTCATCTATTCCTCCATATTCTTCCACCACTGCTGTAGTTCAGGTCCCCAGAGTCTTCCTTCCAGAGTCCCCTGTTTTCCATTCTTATCCTCTTGGAATCCCTCTTTTCAATTTGCCACTAGAGGTCTCAGTCTAAAAAAGCTAACCATGCTTCCTCTGTGCTTAATGCCTAAGGTGGCCCTCAGTCACCTGTTGGGCAAACCCAAGCTTAATATAACATAGAAGGTCTTCCATTACTTGGCTTCTGCCTGTTCCATAGACTTTACTTTCTGCTCTTCTCCACCTTGCATTTGGAGCTGTTTCCTGCATGTTATACCAATTCCTGTGTTTCTGCTCATTCTACACCCTGTGACCTGAATTCCCAACTAATTCTACTGAATATCTTAAGATTTAGCTCAGAGGTTATCTCCTGGAAACCATTTCTGAACTCCAGTTTGGGTATGTGCCCTCCCTGTGTTCACATTATGCCTATGCTTTGTTAACACCAACTACATTAAAATGCAGTATGTTTTTTCCTCCTTACCTCTCCCTTTGACGGTTAGCTCCACAGGGCAACCTTTATGCTTAACATCTTGTCTGGTACACATCTCCATTGAATCACGATCATATGAACCACTAAGATGTTTTTATCTGTGTTGCTGAACATTTTGGAGAATGCTATGCTTCTTGACACTGTAAGAGCAGTATATAAGGAGGAGTGGATTGTACCTGTGCCTGTAGAAAAAGCTTAGGTTTGTCCTTTTTCCATGATGCAGCACAGATAAACATGGTTGCACATAGCTGCTATAGGACTTCATCAAGGGAAACTTAAAAATTTGTAACTGTCTTCAGGAAAAATATACCAAATAAATCTCTGACTGTGTCTACCTCCCTTTTTATTTTGAGACGTTTTGACCTTGAACTTAACCATTCTTCCGCCTCTCAGGTTCCCAAGTTGCTGGAATTACAGGTGTTTATCACCACGCTCAGCAGATGGTATTTTTTTATGATTACGATTATTAATATTTTTGTGGTCCTGGGGATGCAGTCCAGGACCTCTACTGGTACTGTACTGCTGAGCTCTACCCCTACCTGTATAATTGATTTTAAGGAATTATTAATTTTTTTAGGTATGAGAATGGTATTATGATGGACTTTTTCCCCAAAGACTTATCTCTCTGGAATGTACTTCAAGATAATCTGGGTTGGAGGAGTGAGAGTAAAACTTATATTGATAGTATGGTATATGTTGGTAATTGCTGACCTTGAAAGATGGATTAAATAATGGTTTCATTATACTAGCTTCTAGCTTTTTTTTTATTTCTTTGGGACATGTGCTTGTTCATACTTGTTACTTTGTATAATAAACATGTCAATACTTTAATATTGTAAAGTTGACAGAGTTGCACAAAAGTTGTAAAAGAAATACAATTTTGATATTGAATTTTTTTTTTTAAAGATGGACAGTGAGAGAGAGAGTGAATCAGTTTTATTTAGTTTTCCTTGTGGCTTTCATTGCTCCAACACTTGTTGTGTAGGTGATGCTAGAATTCACATCCAGGTCCCTGCACATGTCAGGCAAGTGCTATAACTGCTGAGCCACCACTCCAGCCTGGTATTGAATTCTTTAATTTGCTAGACAAATGTAACTTTTTGCTAGACAAGTAACTTTCTTTGCTGAAGAACAGCAAAGAACATGGAGTGATACAAAGAGCATTGGATTTGGACGTAAAGACAGAAATTTCATTTCTTAACTTTGCTATTACCTGATCTTAAGCAGGTCAGTTAACCTGTCTGAGCATCAGTTTCCCCTCTTGTAATAATACCTACTTCATGGAGTTATTTTGAAAATTAAATCCGATATATGTTAAAATCACTTAAAACTAAGTTATGTGTAAAATTTAAATCTAGATAATTTTATGCTACTTTTTTTTTTAACAAAATAAACTAGAATAGCTAGATGTACATGGTAAATTGAATGGATGATCATTATTTCTTGGAATGAGGGCTAGCAATGGAAAAGGTTCATGCCCAGTTAGAACACATAAATGATAGAGCTAGGGTTTTTGAAAGGAGATTCCAAAAGGGGAGATAGAGAGTACTCTTGTTTTGGATCTTAAGTCCTGAATCTCTTCGTTATTCTGAAGTAGCATGTAAGTCTTTTGAGGCAAGAGTGACATTTGGACATAATTGATATTATTGGATCTTTCAGAATGATGTAGCATCAAGATTTTAATCCTGTTTCTGTCCACTGATGGTGCTGTGAACACAAGAAACCAAAATTAAGGAGGTAGAGATGTTGAAGGTCAAAATCTAGTATGGAATAAAACCTTAAAAAAAGTTTTTTTAAAAGAAATGGAAATAACAAGGATTTGTACTCAAACTTAGGAATCATACCTAAAATATTCAATCCGTTATTAGCAAAAATGAAAACATTTCAATCAAGGATAGTAATATAGTCATTATAAATAGTTTCTTTGATAATACAATTAGGTAAGCCATTAGGAAGAATAAAAGAAATTTTTTATTTGGTATATATTTTAATGGAGAGCTTTTTATGTGTGTGTGGTGCTGGAGATGAAACCCAGGGCCTCTCACACACACTAGGCAAGTGCTTTACCACTGAGCTACATCCTTAGTCCTCCTGGTTTTTCTTCTACATTAAGGTATGTATGTTCTTTATTTTCAACCCAAATAGTAAATAAATGAAGTAATTCTATCATAGCAGCAGATGGGATACGAAGTTACTTTCTCCATTACTATTTAATGCTCTTCTAAAAAATTCATAAGCTAGCCTGCCTTATTTTGCAGTTACATATATTTGATTCAAATGGGGACTTTTGTCAGAATATTGACATTTTTTCCTGATAAAATGTACCAGAGGCATAATATATCAGAATTAACAGTAACCTAGGGAGTTTTAGACTTTATTTTAAGCATTAGTTACTTTTCTGAGGTATTTTCTGGTCTTTCTCTATGGACTTTGAGGACAGTGTGTAGTCAGTAGAGAGAGTTGCAGTTTGCTCTCTCTGGAATTTCTAATAGCAGTTGTGTAAAATGCCTTTTAAAAAGTGTGTAACTTTGGGGTTGGGGTTTAGCTTGGTGGCAGAGCAATTGCTTAGCACATGCAAGGCCTTAGGTTTAATGCTCTGCCCTGATAAAAGAAAGTGAGGACC
Source organism: Aplodontia rufa (assembly GCA_004027875.1). NCBI lineage: Eukaryota > Metazoa > Chordata > Mammalia > Rodentia > Aplodontiidae > Aplodontia > Aplodontia rufa. Next base: position 28,523 of record PVKS010018265.1, read on the forward strand.
CCCCCACCCTCTGCAAGAACAAAAAAAAAAAAAAACATGTAATACTATATTCACTCTATAGCCAGATTTTGTTGATTATCACATCATTTGGATTGATGGTTCCAGTATAATGTTAGTATATATTTAATCCAGAAGGTCAGTTATTGTGAAGATATTTATTTGAAGAAGACACATCTCTGCTTTATGTGGAAATAGACTGACATCTATAAACATCTAATTATGGATGCCTCACATAATAGCCAGCTCTGTTTTTTCCCTAACTTCCTGGCCAGCAACCCAGTCATCCTGAACTGATGGTGATGCTGTATGTGACTTTTTCTACCTCTCCTTAAGTGAAATTATACTCCAGGTGTGGTGGCATGTAATGTTTTTTAACCAATAATCTGTTGGTGGACATTTTAGTTGTTTCTAGTTTATTGCTGCTGTGAATGTCCTTTCATAGATACCTTTTGAGTTTGTTTATACCTTAGGATCAATTCCTTGCTATGAAAATGCTTGATATAATTTTTCCACATAATTAGAATGCTTAAATTAAAATTTAATAGGAAAAGTATGTTACATATAAAAGTATCTTTTCCAGGTTTTATTCCTTTGATAATTGTTAGAAGTTCATTAGTTTCAGTATTTAGACAAATAAAGAACTAGTTCAGAGGCTAGAGCGATGGCTCAGCGGTTGGAGCACTTAACTGGCATGTGCTGGGACCTGGATTTGAACCCTAGCATCACATACTCAACTAAGTGTCAGAAGCAAAGGCCAGAAGAAAAAATAAAAAAATAGTGTTGATTTTTTTCACTCTCTCCATTTTTTTTTAACAGAAAACACTAGTTCAGATAACTCCTTTATCAAATAATACTTTGCAATCATTTAATTCTGGAAAATTCATATTTATATTGCTTGTAGTGGCGAAATGTAGAAGAATCAAGAGACTGGGGTGTGGGCGATGTGGAGGTAATTCTGGTTTAGGAACAAATGCATATCATATTGTTACTTTATATGCATTTATGATTGTACAGTAAATCAACTCCTTAATAAAAAAATTTAAAAAAGAATGCTGTAATACTTGTATATTTTTACATATCAGATTTTTTGCTGATTCATTCTTCTTTACACACAGAATATGCCGATAACCTAATAAAATCTTAAATAGAATACTCTTTTAGTAATTTCTCATTTTCAGAAATATAATTCCAAAGGGCAGTTTTCCTCTGTGAAGGATAAAAAGAGACTTTATTACATAAACTGACATGTAAAGAAATGTAAACATAACAACTTAAGGGTTTTTAATTTATTTTTATTAAGAAATTTGTTATCGTACAATCAAAAATGCATCCAAAGTAACAATATGATATGTATATATTCCTAAATCAGATTTACCCCCTCGATTCTTCCCTATTCTCTCTCCCTTTCCCCTCCACCACCTGCCCCCTCCCCTGTTCTTCCCAGTACATATCTGTGATTGCCTGGGTTTAGCTTCAGCCTCCACAGATGAGTGAAGATATTCGACCCTTGACTCTCGGGGTTAGGACAACTTAAGGTTTTGATTTAACTGATGTATCTTCCGATGTACTTTAGATCTTTTCTCTTATGTGTAATTGGCTTTGAACCTTTGCAATCGTTGCCATTAATCTTAGCCCATATTTTCTTTTAACTTCATCAGGTTTATTTTCTACTTTTAAAATTGCATTTCAATTTATGGGTCTAAGGCACATTGAAATTTTGTAGAATAAAAATCAGAAATGTGTTTATTCACCTGCTACTAAATACACAAAGTATAATCATCTTTGAATGAATTAGGGTGTGTGGTAGTTTAATTCACATAGGGGATTGAACCCAGGGTGCTAAACCGCTGAGCCACATCCGCAACCCTTTTTATATTTGAGACAGGGTCTCGCTAAGTTGCTTAGGTCCTCACGGAGTTCCTGAGACTGGCCTCGAACTTGCCTCAACCTCCTGAATTGAGTTGCTGGGATTACAGGCATGGACTGCTGCACCTGGCCAAAAACATTGATTCTTAACCCCAGTTGGTATGTTAGAATTTTATGGAGGTGTTTGAAAAATGTGGATGGCCAGATCTCCCCCAGAGTTTTAAAATGCTGCACATGATGAGCTCCACTATTGTGAAATCAGGATTAAGAACCACTCCTTTGTTCGAGTGGCCTAAAATAAGGAATAGTTTAGTTTAGTGGTGTTCAGAAAATTTAAGTTTCATGAGCTTAAGAGTTTTCAAAGGGTTATATGGTGGCACATAAGGATCATGTACTGGTGATACATAAGATAATTTTAATAGTTACACATTTGTTTAATACATATTAGAAAATAAATACAAGTAGCCAGATGCAGTGGTGCATGCCTATAACCCTAGCAGCTTGGGAGGCTGAGGCAGGAGAATCACAATTTCAAGGCCAGCCTTAGCAACTTGGTGGGGCCCCATACAACTTAGCAAGACCCTGTCTCAGAATTTAAAAAAAAAAAAAAAAGGGCTGGGGATGTGGCCCAGTGATTAAGCATCCTTGAGTTCAGTCCCTGGTACAGAAACAAAAAACAACCAAGTATCATGTCAAGTTCAGTTTCATGGATGCTGATTTGGATGGAGACAGCTCTTTTTTTTTTTTTAAGTAATAAGTTACACTTATATGTCCTATTTAAAGGAAATTTGCCAAATTATAGAAATACGTTAAGATGCTGAAGAACACAATGGCAACTTTGGTGAAAGTCACCTTCTAAAGTTCAGGATTAAAACCAGAGTATCCATGTTTTTTTCTCCCAGATATATTATAGTTGCTTGGCTCTTCTGGTATTTTCAATTCAGGGATGGACTTTGGGAATTATAATTTCTGCAGATTGTTAAATTGTTGCTTTCAGACTTACAAGTTCCTTAATACTTAGTTCTTTTGTAAAACTGTGCCATGTAGATCAAGATATTTTGCTCCTCTATTTTTTTAGAATATGGATGGTTGTGTGATAGTAAGGACAGACAGCCTGTAGGTTGTGTGTACATAAGATAAAGAAGGGGAGAGAGGCTGGATGGATGGTGGGAGGGGCTGATGGACAGGTGAATGGGTTACCTGGATACCTGGATAGTATTGATTATAGGACCTTACCTTCTCAGGCATCTTTCTTCTCCCCAAATTCTCAAGAACCCCATAGGTTTGCCACAACTCAGTAGTTTAGGAAACACTACTTTGGGTTCTGCATTGGTAAAGAGTAGATTGCTTCTGATGGACCAATTAAAATGAGCTCCATATGAAGATACTCAGTGACTGCTCAGGCTCAGAAATTAAATAAGTAAAGTAGCTCTTGCTATATAACCACTGTTTTATCAGTAATGTGTATATGCTTCAATTAGAAAGGTAGCTGGTTTGAGTAAGAGTAGCCATATAGTCCACAACATAAATGACATTACTGGAAGTTAAAAAACACTGTGATGATGTAGTTTTAATGTTACATTGTAAATATCTGTCCTGTATAATTTTGTAGAATGGAAGCTTCTTGCTTAGAGCTGGCCTTGGAAGGAGAACGTCTATGTAAATCAGGAGACTGCCGGGCTGGTGTGTCATTTTTTGAAGCTGCAGTTCAAGTTGGAACTGAAGACCTAAAAACACTTAGTGCTATTTACAGCCAGTTGGGCAATGCTTATTTCTATTTGCATGATTATGCCAAAGCATTGGAATACCACCATCATGATTTAACTCTTGCAAGGTAATTAATTTAAGCTTTTTAATATTCTTCCTCCCTAAAATAACTGTTACTTTAAAAAATAACTAATAATACATGTGCTGAGTTCTAATTTAATAGCATCACTTTGGAAAACTAATCTTTAGGCTAAACACAGTTTAATTAAATGAATGAACCAAAGTCAAATGACTCCAAAGTTTAGTTAAGTGGATGAAAATTAATTTAAATTGTTAACTTTCAAATTTTTATTTAAAGTAGATTTCAAGGCTAATAGGTCTTTCTTGCCTTAAGCATGTCATTTGTCCTCCAGGAAAACAGTACTCTGGCTGCTTTACATTTTAACACCATTTGCTTTCTCTACCACCCCCCCACCCCGCAGGACTATTGGAGACCTGTTGGGGGAAGCCAAAGCTAGTGGCAATCTGGGAAACACCTTAAAAGTTCTTGGGAATTTTGATGAAGCTATAGTTTGTTGTCAGCGACATCTAGATATTTCCAGAGAGCTTAATGATAAGGTAATGAGAAAACATTAGATGGTAGGTCAAGTACCAAATGGTTTCAATGAAATTGCTTTGTGTCTTAATAATATTTGTTCTGGATTTTATCTAAAAAAAAAAAAATTCATAGATAAATAGAAATAAAAGAGAAAACAATAAAAAATTTAAAACAGAAAATGAATTGTGAGAGGGTCTTCTTTCATAAGTAGTTGTTTGGTTTTGTATGGATGGCCAATGTGGAAATTTCTAACCTTTGATGATAATATCAAGACTATTATTACAAATATACATGGTAAGCATTATCAATACCCGACTTCTGATTTCAAAAGTGTAAATTTTGCTGATGACTTCATCTAGGTGGGAGAGGCAAGAGCACTTTACAATCTTGGAAATGTGTATCATGCCAAAGGGAAGAGTTTTGGTTGCCCTGGTCCCCAGGACATAGGAGAATTTCCAGAAGAAGTGAAGAGTGCTCTGCAGGCAGCTGTGGATTTTTATGAGTGAGTAGGACTGATGCAGTCATGTGCGCTTGCATAATCCAGGGATATACTGTACCATCTTAAGTCTGGCAAGGTTTTAAAATTATGGACTAGCAAATAAAAATAAACCATCAGGTCAGTTGCTTAAATGTTAGTGTTATATTTGGTAGTAATCTGCAGTTTTCGTTCAAACTGCAGACCAGTGTCCCTTAGTGGTAAAAACAAGAGATATCAATGGTTGGTCTAAGTTATTTGGAGCAAATTCAGTCTTGTGCCAATAAAATTTCTTAGAATTTCTCATTATAGAGGTTGGAAGATTAACTCTCTTGGACCCTGGACCCTACCTGAATGGTTCAGCATAGTATTTCCATCTGTTTCCTGTAATCATCCTCCATTAAATTTGTGCTAACAATATTGCACATTTGGGTTGTAAGCTTACTTATATTTTTCTTCTGATACAAATAATTATGTCTGTAAATCAAATAAGGACTTTTTTTCCAAACTGATTTATTTCACCACTTTTTGTTATCACCTAGGGAAAACCTATCATTAGTAACTGCTTTGGGTGACCGAGCAGCCCAAGGACGAGCCTTTGGAAACCTTGGAAATACACATTACCTCCTTGGCAACTTCAGGGATGCAGTGATATCTCATGAGCAGGTACAGACAGTAGGCCTTGTAGTCAGATTATTTCTTCCATCAAAGTTCTAACAGGGATTAGGTTATTCTGCAGTTTTATTATGATTACATCTAATTAAAATTTTCTGTTTCAGCGTCTCCTTATTGCAAAAGAATTTGGAGATAAAGCAGCTGAAAGAAGAGCATATAGCAACCTTGGAAATGCATATATATTTCTTGGTGAATTTGAAACTGCTTCTGAATACTACAAGTTAGTCTACTGTTTATGTAGATAAATAACAAATGAGTATGCAGTTCCATTAAATTAATTGGCTTTGAGATAAAAGGCTGGTTTTGGCTACATACTAGCAACAGGACCCTGGGATTCTAAGCATCATTTTCCTTAAATATAACAGAATATATCAATACCTTGATTTGGGGAGTGTTGAGGAGTGAATGAAAAAAATATATTAAACTCTTAGCATGATACCTAGCATAGAATGCTCAATAAATATTGTATGTAAGATTTAACAGCCCTTTTAATTTTTATTAGTTTTTATCCTTAAAACTAGTTATTTTTAATTGAAATTCTAAACTTTCAAGTCTTAAGCCAATTGAGCATATATGGTGTGTACATAATATACATTTTATTTCACCCAGTTATATGTTGGAATAGAGGCCAGAGAAAGCCTGGTAACAGAAATATGCCCTCTGGTCCACTGGTGGTCACTGAGCTTTCCCCTCCCATCCCACCCTCTTAGCAGTTTTCATCCCACTTTCTTTCTGACAGACTTTGACGCTCTTTGGGCTAGGGCTCCATTCATCTGCCTGAGAGGTTGACAGTCCCACCTGCTTCTGCAGCAGGGTCTTTTTAATCAACCAGTAGGCTTGAAATATAGATGGTAGGAAAATTTAAACTGCTTCAAGTTGCCTGGTCTGTTCTTTCTCTATTGTTTGGAGTGGGTTTGAAGGCCCATTCTGGAAAGCAAAAAACAATCATCATCATTTTGTTTAACTACCACCTGACTTCCTGTCTGTGACACACTTTTCTCATATCTCATATATACAGTATGGCCTTCACTGTCAGTCCATGTACCACTGGAGGAGGTCAGAGGAGTTCTCAGAGAGGGAAAACTCAACTCAGGAAAAGTGGGGTTCTTGACACATGTCACTGAAAAAAATTTAAGGATGTGTCAGCTGAGGCACAAATTTATTTAGGAAAGCAGAGCTGGGCAAGGTAGAGCAATTGTGTGATCCCAGAGACTCAGGAGGCTAAGGACAGAGGATCACAAGTTCAAGGCCAGCCTTAGCCATTTAGTGAGATCCTGTGTCAAAGTAAAAAATAAAACAGACTGGAGATGTTTAGCACCCTTGGGGTTCAATCTCCAGTACTGGGGGGAAAAAAGAAAGAAAGAGAAGGCCCATTCTGACCTCAGGAATATTGTTTGAACCAAAGACACAGTGATTGATTGGTATTATATTTTTAAAGAATCCAGTGTGACGAAATTGGTACTTAGAAAGGTTGAGTGACTTGTCCAAGATCACACAGCTAGACCCAGATCGTCTAACTATAGGATCCATGCTCTTAAATATTTTCTTAGTTTCTCAGTGACAATACTGAATATGTTAGGTTGAATTTGGGTAGTGTTAAAATGAAGTATCCAGTATTTTTCATGAATCAGTGACAAATGACCTACACTAGAATTTTACCTCAATATTTTAGATTTTGACAAAATGTGTGATTGAAAACAGATGTTATATGAAAAAACATAAGTTATTGCCAATATGAAAAAGTTTTTTTAAATGTTGAAAATATTGGGGTTGGGGATTTAGCTCAGTGGCAGAGTGCTTACCTAGCATGCGCAAGGCCCTGAGTTTGGTCCTCAGCCCTAAAAAAAAAAAAAAAAATACTGTCAGTTGGGACTGGAGCAGCAGCTTAGCAGTTGGAGCGCTTGCCTGGCATGTGCGAGCACCCAGGTTCAAACCCCAGCACCACATACACAACTAGGTGTGGGAGAAACAAAAACCAGATGAATAAATAAAATTGATTCTTTCTCTCCCTATTAAAAATACTGTCAGTCTGTAGAGGCACTTGATCTCACGTTTCAGTACTCCTTTGGTAAATTGTTAGAACTCAGTTTTATTCTGAAAATCTGAATTTTTTTGCATTTCAAAAACATCTTCAGTTTGTTTAAAAATGATGAAAAAATACGAGATATTTGGCTCTAAAATAGATATACTTGAAAGGCAGCAGAAAGCAGCAGAGAGGGAAAATGAGTTTTGTTTTATTATAATAGCTAAAATTAAACAATTATGTGAGCATTAACTTCCTTTTTTAGGAAGACACTACTATTGGCTCGACAGCTTAAAGACAGAGCCGTAGAAGCACAGTCCTGTTATAGTCTTGGAAACACGTATACATTGCTTCAGGACTATGAGAAGGCCATTGATTATCATCTGAAGCACTTAGCAATTGCCCAAGAGCTAAAAGATAGGTAAGTTATACACCCTTTAACTGTAGTTAATGCAAAATTTAGATGCATTATTGAAGCCCAATAATATTTTTCTTTGATTCTTTTACATTTGTTTCCTTTTTAAGGAATTTCCTATTTAATGAATATCCTCTGTATGTTACTGTTTGAAGGCCAGCCAGTGGTAATTAGTCTGGTTCCATATGCCCTTGAGCCAGGATCAGTGACTTGCATCCTATAATGTTCTCCTGACTAGATCACTCAGCGTAGGAATTATGGCGAACTTAAAGGTAATGCCCACTGTCCAGGGCAGCTGCTCCTCAACCCAGTCAATCAGACAGAAAGGAGACCGGTATATCTTCATCCTCACATTTTTTTTCAGGAGAAGCTGGAAGTCCTGTGTTGTATCTAATGATTTTTAAATGTTGGTGACTCAGTGTTTTGGTTTACCATATGAAAAAGCAACTGACCTTTGGTCTTTGATGTTTGCTTTAGAAGACAAATTTTTACCTCAGTGTTGGAAAAAACTTTTCAGTACAGTTGTTCAAAATGAAGAATGATAGCTCAAGGTGTAGTGGAATTTTCTCTCCTTGGTGTTCAAACACCTACTGAATGGTTACTTGGTAAGGCCATTAGAGAAAGAAAAGGGGATATAAGGACTAGAAGACTTACCCTTGAGATTTTAATATTTTATAATGCAGTGCATGTTTAAAAAGAATGTTTTAAAAGAATGTTTTCCAGCATTCTTGACTGGAATGGTATTTGACTCTTTTTGCTGCTATCTGGCTATTTTTTTTTTTTTTTTTAATAGGGACAGTGAGAGAAAGAGAGAAGCAGCAATTTTTTATTTAGTTTTTCATGGAACTTTCGTTCCTCTGACACTTTGTTCTGTGCTGGGGTTTGAACTCGTGTACTCACGCATGCAGTAACCACTGAGCCACTACTCCAGCCCCTTTACCTGGCTATTCTAATATCTCAATAGTAAATCAAAAGTGTTATTTATACTTTTAAATATGCTGCTAGATCATTTTTATTTTATACACACCTCTTTACAGATAACTGCATGTTGGCTTTGAATTCTGTTTTTAGAATTGGTGAAGGAAGAGCATGTTGGAGCTTAGGAAATGCATACACAGCGCTAGGAAGTCACGATCAAGCGATGCACTTTGCTGAAAAACACTTGGAAATTTCAAGAGAGGTATGAAATAGAAAAAAAAATTCTCTTTGTACTGTTGAAACTTATAAATCAGTGGCAAGGGGAAGAATCCTGTTATTCCTCTGGATTGTTTAATATGGCTGAATAATAAGTTTGATTTTAAACTGTTTTCTTGGCATCTGCAAAACATTATGAAGTAGAGATCTGAGGTATGTTTGTGTTGGCCTTGATGTAGGAAGACAGGAAGGTGGTAAGGCAAGGCATAGGGAAATAGAAGGACATTACTGAAATATACCCCTCCCTAGTCCCATCTGTACTTACAGAAATAGGATGGTATTTAAGGAAAAACCAAAGTATTTAAAATCAGGGACTGTTTTAAAATCAGGTTCCTGTTAACACTTCTGCCACTTGCTGGCTATTTGAGTTTGGAAACCTTTTCTGAGTCTCATTTCTGTCATTTGTCAAATGAAAATAATAGTATTTTGTGCCGGGTGTGGTGGCACATGACTGTTATCCCAGTGGCTTGGAGGTTGAGGCAGGAGGATTATAAATTTGAGACTAGCCTCAGCAACTTAGTGGGATACTAAGCAACTTAGACCCTGTCTCAAAAAAAAAAAAAAAAAAAAAAAAAAAAAAACCAAAAAAAACCCCCCAAAACCTTTCAAATGATGTTTAGAGATAATGTATATAAAAGTAACTAGCATAATATTTCGTACTAGATTAATAAGTTTTAACTACTATTATGGTATATGAATAATATATTTTAAGGAAATTTTGTTCATATGATGCCAAGTTAATATGGCATAAAACAACTTACATTATTTAATATAATCCCAAAGAATAAGAGAAATATAATATTTAGCAAACCAAACAATTATATTAACTAGTCATATTGTGATATTTTTAAAATTTGCTTTTTCAACATTCTTTAAAAAGATTAACCCATTTCATTCAGTCTCATAATTCTGATAATTATTTTCATTTCTCTATTTTCTTCTAGTTTTAGGGTTATAACATTTTCAATTAGTTATCATTCTTTGTCTCTAAGTACTGCTGTAAAATACATGTGCTTATGATTGTAGGTTGGAGATAAAAGTGGTGAACTAACAGCACGACTGAATCTCTCAGATCTTCAAATGGTTCTTGGTCTGAGTTACAGCACAAATAATTCCATAATGTCTGAAAATATTGAGATTGATAACAGTTTATGTGGTAAGTAACAGGTCTTCCAAACCAGTTTCTTTATTCTGAGAGTTTACATTTAAAGAATATATAACATCAGAAGTTCAACTTTTTACCTTTTGTGTTTAACACAGTTCCATTAATTTGTCAATATAAAATATTTTATAGTTTTTAATCATGAACTTAGGAATGGTAAAGGTATAGTTATTTTCTTATGAAAAAAGAGATTTTGTATCTCTAGTCATTGAAAGTGAAAGTGATGATGCCAAATTGAAATGTTCTGTTTTATTGTTTTTATTTCAAAGTTTTATATATCAGATTTTTATTTAGTTCTTTTTTCCCCATTTCAATTATAAGGTGAAAGCTCTTGGGATTTTTTTAATTCAGAAAACCTAAGAGAAATTTTGTTTTTGTAGCAAAGCCTATTTATAGGAGACTTTTTTTTTTTTTTTTTAAAGAGAGGGACAGTGAGAGAGAATCAGTTTTATTTAGTTTTTCATATGGCCTATGTTGCTGCCACACTTTGTTGTGTAGATGGTGCTGGTGTTCGAACCCGTGGACCCATGCATGCAAGGCAAGTGCCACAACTGGAGAGCCACTGCTCCAGCCCCTAGGAGACTTTCTTTAGGTGCTGATTTGTTCTAACATTGCTATGGGGAGAAACATGCCACAATATCTCTATTTCTGAGAGGAAAAAAAATTTTTTAATTTCTTTTTTGTGGTATGGGGGAGCAAACTGAAGATCTCATGCATGCTGGGTAAGCTCTCTACCACTGAGCCACATCTCCAGCCCAAAAATCTATTTTTGGTTAAAGAAATTGAGAGGATTAGAATCACATTTTAAAATTTTACATTTTTTGTGACTGAAATAATTTTTTAAAATATGGTTCCTAAGCTTGAAACATTTTCAATTTGAAAAAAAAAATACACAAATATTTTGAACTTGAAAGTCAGTGAAAAATCTAGCTTTTATCTTTCTAGTTTTCTTAATCCTACATGGAGAAAAGACATTAGCTAGTAATCTGATTGGGACTTTCAAGAGATTGAGTGAAAAATTCTGAAGTATAAGGTGTATAATAAAATAAGACTGTTTTGTAATAAAATAACGGCCTAAAAAGCTTTCCTGTGTTTAACTTTCAAATAGGTTATGCTGGAAGAGCTCTTTCTTCATGGACTCTTCTAGTTAGAGACCTATTCCTTTGTTTCCTTTTATAACAAAACTTGAAAAAGATAACCAGTGCTCCCTTGTGCTCTGGTACCCACTCCACTCAGACTTTGGCCCTACCATGACAGTGAGACTATTCAAAGTTATTGGAGACCTCCATTTTACCAAATACATTCATCAGTTTTCAGACGTCTGCTTACTTGATTCATCAGCAGTACTTCCTACAGCTGATCATTCCTGCCTCAAAATACTTCTTCCTCTGGCCTCTGGGATTATTCTGCTTTTCTGTTTTTCTTTATTCTTTCCTGTCCCTTCATCTTTGTATCTTCTAAATTTGTAATGTTCAAGGTTCAGTTTTTAGACTTTTCTTTCTCTTCCTTTTCTTCTTCATCCATCCTTCTGTTATGCTTCTTTCTTCAATTCTGTGCTCTAGATCAGTGCTTCAAACAGAACTTTCTGATAGGGGCTGGAGCGGTGGCTCAGTGCTTACAGTGCTTGCCTGGCATGCGCAAGTAGGCCAAACCCCAGCACCATGTACACAACGAAGTCTTGGAGCAACAAAAGGCACATTAAAAACTAAATAAAAAATTTCTTTCTCTTCTCTCTGTGTCTCTCTCTTAAAAAAGAAAAAAAAAAGCTTTTAGAAGAGTGCTTTATCTGTGCTGTCCAAATATAATA
>PVKS010018266.1:0-40438 GCA_004027875.1 Aplodontia rufa
CTCCACACTGCTTTCCAGAGGGGCTGTACCAGTCTGCAGCTCCACCAACAGTGTGTTAGTGTGCCTATCTCTCCACAGCCCCTCCAGCATCTATTATTGTTTATTTTCTTCATCTTTGCCATTCTGACTGGCATAAGGTGATATCTTAATGTAGTTTTCATTTGCATTTCTCTGATTACTAGAGATTTAGAGCACTTTCTCATGTATTTCCTTATCTTCTTCTTAAAAGACTACAGGACCCCTATGAGTGTCCAGTTGATGGAGGAACCCAATATAAGGGTCCAAGTACATGCAAATGGAGCCCTCTGCTTGAAGTTTGAAGTGGCAAATCCTAGAAATTCAGAGGCATATAGAATGCACTTGAAACTAAAAACACATGGGAGTGAGGTTTTGTAGTTTTCATGAATAGTATTCAAAACTCTTCCCCCAACAAAGTCCTTTCTAGGATGAGAGTGGCTGTACAAGTGACCCAGAAGGCTGGCAGAGCAGCTCACAGGCTGAGACAGTTACCCTTGTGTCTAACATAGAGATCATTTTTCTCCCCTTCTCGAAAGCATGGAAACTTGGACAGTGACCACATCAGGGAGACCAGCATGGACTGAAGACCAGAGACTATCCCCTCAAATATTCAATATCCTAGACAGCAAAAGACCCTCAAGACTCCAATACAACATGTAGCTTTGGAAGGGCACCCAAAACATGACCAAGACTTAATATCCCTGTCACCAGGGGCATGCCTCCAGTTTAGAAAATGCCAAATTTCAATACCTAAAATAAAGATGAAGGAAATCATGGACACATTTTGTCATTGAGATCTTAATTTATTTCCTTTTTTGTACCTTAAATGGCGTAAACATGAAGAAAAACTCACAAGCTCATTCACATATGTAATTTTCCAGAAATATAGACAACAAATAGCTAAAGATACTTAATTAACAGAAATGGACCAGGGATTAGAAAATTTGAATTTTATACTTTTCCATATTCTTTAGAACATGAACATGTAATAGTTACCATAACAATGATATAAATTATTTAGGTATTTTTTAATGTAGAGAATTTTTTTTTCATTTTTAAAGTCAAAACACATTTTATTTTACCAAAGATAATAAAAGAATTAGCTTTGATTTGCTTATAAAATGAGTTTAGTTTAAGAGCACTTATTAGTCTTTTTCATAAATATAATTGCAAATGCTTTAGAGAAGAGGCAAAACTGAATGATCAGACTTAGAATAGCCATGCTTAAAATTGATGAAAGTTCAGCAATTGACAACAGAAAGTTATTTTGACCGTACACAGCATTGTAAGATAACAATCATTACAGATAGCAGTATAACAGGAACATCAGATTTATATATATTTTGTGAGAACATGGTATTTTAAGAAATGCTTGTTAAAGTATAGAGAATTATATTATGTGTTTATATCCATGTATTAATGTTCAAAATATATTTTTTTCTAATTACAGTCAATTCAATCACACACAAATTTTCTTTCTGAAGATTCATCCTTTACAAACCTGTTACCTGCTCAGACCCTCCTAAATTTGCTTAAACCTTTAGTATTTCCCTTTGTTTCTTTCCATTCTGGAAAAATTCAGTCATTTTACTTTAGGACTAAAATTCTACACCACACAATCTTTTTTTTTTTGAACCAATAAAAAATGTAATTACATACAAAAGATTAAATAACAGTTAAAAAGGCAATAACTTCTCAAAATGCACAATATCCTCTTTTTTTTTACTACCTTACACAATCATGTATTTCTGAGGTTATTCTGTGTGTACTGAATCTATATAATGCAAATAATATTTTTTCAATTTTTTTTTAATTTTTGAACAACCTTACAAGATTTTAACAAAATAATATAAAATGTGTATATATTCTGGATATTGCAATTACCCCCAGGAGTGCCCCCCCAATTACCCTCCCTTATCCCACCCTTCCCCTTCCCACTATATCTCTAAAAAAAGTATTAGGTTGTAAAGCATTACATCTTATCTGGATTTAACACATGATAATAGACCAACTTTCTCATTGTCCAAGGTCTAGTCCCCGCCTCCACAGATGAGTGGAGACAATCAACCCTTAGATCTCTGGGTTAAGCTGATTTTACTCAGCATGATCTCTTCCATAGCCATCCATTTACCTTCGAAGGCTGCAATATCATTGTTTCTAATTGCTGTGTAATATTCCATGGTATAAATGTATCACAGTTTTTGGATCCATTCTTCCAGTGAGGGAAGAATGGTGGGCTCATCCCTAGTTTTTCGAGGATTGTCCATACTGCTTTCCAGAGGGGCTGAACCAGTCTGCAGCTCCACCAACAGTGTGTTAGTGTGCCTATCTCTCCACAGCCCCTCCAGCATCTATTATTGTTTATTTTCTTCATCTTTGCCATTCTGACTTGCGTAAGGTGATATCTTAATGTGGTTTTTTTAAAGAAAGAAGTTTAGTATGGAGAAAGACATTATAAGGTTTGAAAATAGAGTAATGTCTCTGGGAAGGTGATGTTTCCTTTTTGAACCTTGACCTTAATATCTATTATGGTTTGGATCTAAGAATCCCCCCCCCAAAACTCGTGTGTTAAAAGCTTGATTTCCAAATGCAGCAAGAATCAGAGATGTGAGTGTTAGGCAATGCTGAGAACTGTCCTCTTGAGCAGATTAATCCATGTGATGGATTAATAATTTGAATGGACTACTGTGTGGCGACTGGAGGCAAGTGGGGTGTGACTGGAAGAAGTAGGTTGCTGGAGGCGTGACCTTGAACTTCATCCTTCCCTAGCCTCTTCTCTTTCTGGCTCTGCTTCCCAACTCTCATGAGCTCAGCAGCTTTCCTCCTGCATACCCGTCCTCCATGATATTCTAATACCTTTCAGACCTAGAGTAATGGGGGTCAGCCAACCTTGGACTGAGACCTCTCAAACTCTGAGCCAAAAATAAACTTTTCCTCCTCTAAGTTATTCTTGCCAGATATTTTGGTCATAGCGATGAAAAGTTGACAACAGACTATCTGTAATGTGCACATGGCACCTAACCTACTCCTCCAGGAGCTGTGTGATTGAATGAGATCTCTACCTCCCTGGCA
Organism: Aplodontia rufa; assembly: GCA_004027875.1. Lineage (NCBI taxonomy): Eukaryota > Metazoa > Chordata > Mammalia > Rodentia > Aplodontiidae > Aplodontia > Aplodontia rufa. The sequence continues at coordinate 3,091 of PVKS010018266.1, forward strand.
TGTGGAAGACAATAAAGGGTTGCTGGTTGGAGTCTGTGAAGCCACAGACAACTGCTAACAAGGATGAGGTCCTATTACAAAGACTAGTTAAGTCCTCATGTGTCTTTCTCCTAATGCATGGTCTTTTGGCATCTTGATGAAGATAATGGGGAATTCTTACTATATCAAACTTTGATGTAGGTGTTTTTTCTGGTTGGAAAGCATGCTGGGTAACTCTATCACCCTTAGGTATTCTCTGGAATATCCCTACAGCCTACCCTTACCACCTTAACTAAAACTCTGATGTTCTTGGAACTCCAGATCCCCACAATCTAGTTCTAACTTTCTCCCCCTCTCATAGATTTTATCTTGTAAGAAATGATTTAAGTTGCATATTTCATTACTATCACCTTCTTTCTCCTCTGCATACACACTCATCCATGTACACAAAATGCCTCCACTAGTCAGCAAGCTGCATGCAGGAAAAGATTTTGTTCCACTCTCTGAAGTGTCAAAAGCATTTCAGCACATGCTTGAAAATTTGTGGAATAAAGCAAATGTGGAAAGTCCTTTAGGGCTTCTAGGTGACACTCCTTTAGTGTTAGAATCTGTTTATTTTTGTTACCATTATAAGAATTATTAGTGATTTTGATCTTTACGATGAGAAAGAACCCTGATGAACAGAGATAATGATAAAACCTGACATTTTGTCCAGGCTTCTCTCTGCAAGGAGGAGCCCGGATTCCCCTTGGAAGTCACTTCACCCCCTGGGATTGGCGTACAGATCTAAGCCCCCTACTTTGAATATCTCACTTGCAGTAACTCACCATGGAAGTGGAGGTGACAGATACTAGCTGCACCCTTCACGTAATTTCACTGAAAAATGTTCATAAGATGAGCAGGTGGCGATCTTTCCTTGTGTTAAGATGGATTGAAAACCAATCTGATGAGAAATGAAATCAGTTGAGATGCGGGAAGTGGGGGGCGGGAATACCACTAAGGCGTGAAACCAGAGAAAAGCAGTTACTGGAGTGGTTAGGCTTTAAAATTCCAGAGTGTTCCATTTGCCCTTTGCCATAAAAATGACAGAGTTAGGTTAAGGATTAGGCTCCCCTTATTAGCCATTAGCATTAACAACAAAGATGAAAGACCTCAAGGGCGATTTTTTATCTCTGAGATCTGAACTGATTTCTCTGGGCTGAATCTTGAATTAGTTGTGAACCAATGGCAGGCCCTGCCCTGGGGAGGTCATGTTTCCAGCCAACGTTTCCTAAAGCTATTAGATATCAGTATTTTCCCCCCATAAATTTGGAAGCTGACAAGACTTACAGGTGGGGGGGAACAACTCTCAACCAAGCTCTCTTAGGTTTATCTTGGAGAAGCACATGCTAGACTTCTAACCACCTGACAGGATGCAGCCTTAAGAAGAGACCATGCATGGAAGCTTTAGTGGAGAAAATCCTTACTTTCTGATCTTTTCCTTTTATAGAAATACTGACAGTGGCTGGGAACCATTATCTGCTTACCAACGTTTAAGTGCTACGTGGATGTTACTTTTAAGCTAAGATTTGGTAGAAAAGAGAACAAAGAATGTTTGTTTGTTTGTTCTCAGCAAAGAAACCAAAGTGGAAAAGTCCTAAAAGACTCCTTGGATTCCATTTTGGTTCAGGGACGCTTGCTCTTTAATTCCACCTCCTGCTTCTAAGTGCCTCAGCATAGATTATAGCTCCTGAAATTGTCTTTCTATTATGCTGCATTTTAAATAGCATAACACTAGTCTCTGGGTAGCAACAGAGACTGACGAAGGACACTAACATTTATTGAGTTACAGGGCACTATGCTTTCATATACATTGCTTTAATTCTTTCAATAACTCTCTCTGGCAGACATTATTCCTATTTGAGGGATGAAACAGTTGCCTACCAGCACTAGAACCAGCAGCATAAATTAGTCAGTGGTTCCAGCTTGAGAACCTTTGATTTAGACCTTGCTGATGTCTTCAGAGCTGGTGCATGGAATACCACCATACCTTTGCTGAATTTCTTCATTTAACAAATAGCTGTTGACTTTCAACTGTATTTTAGGTACCATGTGAAGTTCAAGATGCAGAAGTCATTAAAAGTTCCTTTCCTTGCTCTTCTATAGCATCTAGTCTAACGATAAAGACAAATGTTAAACCTGATTACGTGAATAAAAATATGATTTTAGAATTATGATAAATACTACGAAGGAAAAGTCCAAGATGCAATGAAACTAAATGAGAAAGAAGTTCAATCTGGGGCCCAACATTAAGAAGATGCACCATATGATCTTGCTATCCCTCTCCTGGGTATTTTCCAGGGGATTTAGAATCAGCACAGTATAGTAACACAGCAAAATCTATGTTCATAGCAGCTCAATTTACAATAGCTAAATTATGGAAACAACCCAGATGTCCCTCACTGGGTGAATGGATCCAAAAACTGTGGTACGTATGTACCTTGGAGTTCTACTCAGCAATTAGAAACAATGATATTGCAGCCTTTGAAGGTAAATGGATGGCTTTGGAAGAAATTATGCTGAGTGAAATCAGCATTACCCAGAGAACCAAGGGTGAAATGTCTTCACTCATCTGTGGAGGCCTGACCTAGACCCTGACCATTGTGAAAGGTGGTCAGTTCTCAAGTTTTAAATCCTGAAAAGTTGTAGTGACATACAACCTAAGGCATTGGTAGAGATGTATTGGGAAGGGGTGGGGAGGGATAAGGGTGGGTAATTGGGGGGGCTCTAGGGGGTGAATCTAATTTTCAGAATATATATACATACACACACACATTTTTATATATTGTTCCATTAGAAGCATATTTGATTGTTCAACAAATAAATTTCTTAATAAAAAAGAAAAAAGAAAAATGAAGAGGGATGTGGAGGCTGGAGTGGTGGCTCGTCGGTTACAGCACTTGCCTGGCATGAGTGAGTGCACAAGTTCAAACCCCAGCACCCACATACATAACTAAGTGTCAGAGCAATGAAAGCCATTTGAAAAACTAAATAAAAAATGATTCTTTCTGTCTCTCTCTTTCACTGCCCTTCTCTCTTAAAACAACAACAACAACAACAACAAGACGGATATGGGGCTGGAGTGGTGTCAGCAGTTACAACACTTGCCTGGCATGTGTGAGTACATAAGTTCAAACCCCAGCACCACATACACAACAAAGTCGCAGAGCAACAAAAGTCATATGAAAAAACTAAATAAAATTGATTCTCTCTTTCTCTCTCTCTCTCTCTCTCTCTCTCACTGTCCCTCTCTCTTAAATTTTCAGCAATTTAGCAAGGCCCTAAGCAACTTCCTGAGACCCTGTCTCTAAATAAATAAATAAATAGGACTGGGGGTATGAGTCAGCTGTTAAGTGCCTCTGTCTTAAATCCCTACACCAAAGAAAGAAAGACTTGAGGTAGTAAAAGCATATGGGAGAAGCAAAGAAGGTCAAGATGTCTGGAAATTATCACTGACTAGAGTTTGGGTGATGAGGCAAGAGAGATTTGAAGTCAAGTCATGGAGAGAAGAGTTGGTCATGAAAATAATTTTGGACATTATCATTGCATTATTGTGGAGCTCTTAGAGCTTGAAAGGGGTGTGGCAATTGATTTGCATCTTCTAATGTGATTAGACAGAAGCTCGCCTTTGTGTGTGTGTGTGTGTGTGTGTGTGTGTGTGTGTGTATGCACACACATGTGAGTATTTCCAGGCTGTTAATTTCGAGAAATGATGATAGAAGATACTATCAATAAACCCAGGCTTGATCAATTGGAAGGAAGGGGTGTCATCTACCGAGATGGGGAGATTGAGTCAAAAGAAGATTTGGAACAGATTTGGGAGAGGATGGAGTCAGAGTTCAGTCCCTAAAATGTTGGGATAGAGATGGTACAGTGAAGCAGATGCCACTTTGTATAATTAGGAAGTTTAAAGGAGAAGTTTGCACTAAAATCTTGAATTTGGGCTGGAGATATGACTTGTGAATTACTAGCAATGTAGTGTAATGATAAAAAATAAGATTTTGGAGTCATTTAGCCTAGGATTGAATTCTAGCTCCAAAACTTATTGTGCAGCCTTGGGTAAATTGATTTAACCTTCTGTCCCTGTTCCCTTTATTTTTATTTTGTCCTGGATGCTGGGTATTGAACCCAGGGGTATGCACATACCAAGCACGCATTCTACCGATGAGGAACACCTCCAGTCCCTGTTTCCTTTTTTTGTGTCATGGAAATAATGTTAGCATAGAGTCCCACTGATAAGTTAATACATGTAGAGAAATTGAAAGATCTTATTAATTTTATTATTAATAGTGGTAATAATATTTTTATGGAAAGAATATTAACATGCAAAGACTCATAAACTTGACCAAGGAGAGCATAGAACAAGAAGAAGGGAAGATCCCTAATTTCTAAAGATTGAGTAGAAGATGATGGGCCATTGAGAAGTTAATACCAGAGAAACAGAGAATTGTGAGAGTGTAGTGTCTAAAGCAAACAGAAAAGAACATTCTAGAAGGAGTCGATTAAGAGCAGAGAGATTGAGAAATATCTGTGAATTCAGTCACATGGAAGAGCTGTTGGCCTTACCCAAGGAAGATTCATCAGAATGGAAGGATGCAGGCTGAAGGAGGAGGATGCAGAGATAGCACACATCTACAACTGTCTGAGAAAGCTTAGGATGCAGGCACTTCCTGAGACCTGGAGTGTGCTAAGATGGAAGAATCTGAAACACATCCGAATACTGAAGTTTATGATCTGAGGGAGAGAAGGGAGAGACAAAGGGGAAGATTGAAAATGCATGAGCATGAGGGAGAAAGCAAGGTCACTGAGAAGGCAAAATGGATGGAGTTGACCTTAGCTTGGAGAAGAAAGCACTCTGTAACTAGAGAGAGAAGATGTGCACAGAGACAGGAAGGTTTGCCCTTCTGATGACAGCAAATGGAGTTCTTTGGGGATGTGTATTAGTCTCTTTTGTGTTGCTGTCACAGAACAATACACACTGGGTGGGTCATTTACAATGAACAGAAATGCATTGGATCACAGTTCCGGAGGCTGGGAAGTGCAAGATCAAGGCCCTCTGGTGAGGACCCACTTGCTGTATCATAACATGGCAGAGGGAATCACATGCTTAGAGTGTGCACACAGAGCCAGTCAACTCACTTTTACAGCAAACCCACTCTCACGATAATAAACCCAATCCTAGGACAGCACATTCATCCACTCATAAGGGCAGGGCTCTCGTGACCTTGCCATGTTGCAATGCTATTGCATTGGGAATTAAGTTTCTGACACATGAACCTTGGGACATATTCAAACCATAGCAGTGTGGAAGTCAAGGATATGAGGGAGTGGCAAAGTCGTGAAGCACAGGCTGCAGAAAGCAGAACACACCAAGAAACGCATTTATGATTCCGGAGTTAGATCCACTTTAATTCCTTGCTTATCCATTTACTCAGAGAGGCTCTTTACTATCCAGGGTGCAGCTCTTCAGTACTGCCCTGAGAAGGTTTTGAACAGGTTTTTCCAGCCTTGGAATTATCTTGGTTGTGTAGAAAGGTAGAACAGAGGAACAAGAAAATACATGATATTTGCAAGACTTGATGAAATGATGGCCCGTGCCCTTCTGAGCTATGGCCAAGCAGGGACAAAGTCACAGAGGACCCAAATGATGCTGTGGGAGTTTAAGACAGAGAAGAAATAGCTGAGGATAACATGGGAAGGGAGGTAGGAGGAGGTGGGTTCGCTCAGGGCTGTGAAATGTATTCCCCTTCAGATTAATGAATGCATCTGATCGTAATGTGTCTGCCTGTTGAGAACAGGGCACAGAAGCCACTGGTAAAGCCAGAAGCCTAATTTGTAGGCAAGGAAGTAGATGCAGAAAGAAGTACTGGATGATATGGGCTCATAGCCTCAGATCAAAATATTTAGGACACCGTCGATTCTTTAGTTAGAAAGAAAACACACCATTTTCTGTGAGGGCATGACTCTGGTGCATGCACTAGGGGAAGCGCACTGTTTAGCACGAGCAGATGCTCTATCAGTCACTGTAAATCAATGAAACAGGGCCCTTACAGTCACAATAGGCTCTCATTGTTGGTGCCTCCAAGTCCACTCTCCAGAGTGCAAGGCCCTGACCCTAGGTAGGGCTGAGTCTCTGAGAATGGCCAAGTGTGGGGCGTCTTCAATCGTCCTGATACTGCAGGAGCATAGGCAGCTTTCCTGACATGAATTATTATTGTCTTTAGACTGACATGAATTATTATTGTCTTTATAGGTGGCTTAAATGCATTGGATTCAAAATGGAAGAGCAGGAATATTAAAGACAGTGCCCACTTCATGGCCTAGGACTCTATTGGACTGTCCTTCTCTGAACCCTAGAATAAACCATTCTCATTCCCAGTCATGCTCTCTGCATTCCCTGCACCTGGCCCACTTCCACCCTCCTGTCCCTGGCCAAACCTTAACCGTCAGGTAAGGCCCATCCTCATTCTTGCCCTGCTTAAGGAAGGTCTTCTAAATCATCCCCTACTCACGCAACTATATCTCTCTTCTGATCTCTTGGCATTTGATGAATAATCAGATGTTTCTTTGACACATAATTATCTACTCCTGAATTATATGATGTTTCAGGTGCATAATCCCCTCTGTTATCAGCTACAGCAGGCACATTCCTGCTAGGAACCTTTCGTAAATCCAGCATGATACTGTTCACATTTATTGAGCTTTCTGAAAGGGATGGTACCCAGCACTTCACAGACATCGTTAAAATCTTTCAGGCCTGCAAGGAAGATATTGTCAATTTTGGGTTTTTTTTTTTTTTTAAGGCTTAGAGAACTTATGCCTTTTGCCCAATTCACACAGAGAGAAAATGGTAGACCTGAGATTCTGACCCAAGGAGTCTGACTTCAGGGTCAGCTCTGCTTACCTCCCTGTTAGAATAGCCCCTTATAATTGTCACCCTGTCACTGCAGGGTGTCACCATAATTACTATAGGTAAATACATATATATGGAAGGCAAGAATGTACCGCATGGGAATCTCTGGAAATGAGTCCTTAACATTATTTTCTGTACAGATTTTCAAACTGTGCCATGGATGGGCCTTATTCTGAACATAATTACAGTGTTCATTTAATAGAGATTCTAGATTTTATTTCTACTGTCCCTTATCAAAGTGTTTAAAGAGTAGATAATCAACTTTTCACTTCATGCCATTCTGTACTATAATTGTGAAATACCTGTGTAGCTGTGTGTATCTTTTAAAGACCATGCTCTCTCTCTCTCTCTCTCTCTCTCTCTCAATGTTTTAAACCAATAAACTTTTGAAAAGGAGATAGGACAGTGGCCTCCTCCGTTTCTTCCCCACCTCTATTCTTGTTGCTTTAAGTTGCTTTAGGAAGCTCTTTTGAGGCTGGAGAACCATAGTAAAATTCTTCCGTGGGCCACGCTGATGTTAATGGGCCACATTTGGGGCAAAGGTCTCTTGGGCTTCCACATCTGCAGCTTTGTCCAGGCCTCACCTCTGAAGTGCCTGAAAGTGTGAAGCCAGGCAGGGCCTAATGTGTATTAGCAAGACAAAGAGCCGACGGGGGAGGAGTGGGGTATGAGCTTTAATTTACTGAAGATTTATTAGACCTCATGAAATCTGCCCCATCCACCCATTTTCTATCTCTTCTGCCCACGTCTAAATAGGATGGCTTTGTTAGGATGCGATGGTCATTTAGAATTATCCAGCAACAGATCTCGCTGTTTAAAAAGGCGTACCGACGGGAGCAGAACGTTGGCGAGAGTTCATGCTCTGAGTGCAGAACCCCAAATCTGGAAATATGGAAATGTGGGAACTCTCCGGCAGCCCTAAGGGCCTCCCCCTTGACTTTTGTTTGTAGTTAAAGTTCTTGGGCATGGCTTGTTTACTTGAGCATCCGAATGAAGCTTGAGAGAAAGAGGGGAAAGGTACTTTCACAGGCCATATGGATTTTGCCAGGGTAATTTTCAGAGAAATGTGTCAAATGTGCTGCTTTTTAGGTAAATACTGCCCAAATATTTAGACTCAATGAAGTGTGTCCAATAATACTTTAAAGCTCAGCTCATGGGCACAGGATCTCTCTGGGGAAATACAAATGTCAAAATAGTTTCTCCTTAATTCAAATGAAAGGTAAAAGTTAGTGGGGCTTGGTTTTCCATTTAGCCTTAGGCTTGCCCCTCATTAATAAGGTGTTAGAGAATTCTCCTGGATTTTATTACCAGGAACTTCTCCTTGGATTGCCTTGCTCTGCAAGGCTTACAAGTCTCTATTTGCCCATCTATGCAATGGGTAGATGTTGAAAGATTCATGATACAACAAGACATCTGGGAAAAAAAATGTGGAGACTAATTGATTCATCCCTGTGGAAAATGATCTCACTCCACTTAAATCAGCTTTGGAACTTGAAGTAAAGGGAGGGCTTTGCTCACCTTAATAAAATTCTCATCTGTGATTACTGTGGATGTCATGTGAAAAAAAAAAAACCACATTCCCAAACTTAACGAAAAGAGGGATGAATTATGCCTTGTGCTGGTTGTAAAAGTAGACTAATGGAAACAAGGGAGGGTGGACGGAGTGGGAATATCCACTTGATACCAACACTGGAGTGGCAGCTGTATGCTCACAGATGGTAACATATCAGGCTTTGATAAATAATTTGAAGAAAGCACAGAAACAGGCAAAGATTCTTCCAGCCATGTTTGATGATTCTGGTGGATTTCTAAGGCTGAAAAAAAAAATAACTTCAAAACAACATTTAAGCCATTTGTTTTCCCATCAATGTAATAATCATCTGACTGTGGGTAATAGCTGTACATCATTCCTAATCTGTCATTGCCAAAATCTCCTTCTACACAATGCGATCGCCCTCAATTAATGCAAATTCAACCACAGTTGTCTTGTCTGTAATTGTCTAAACTAGCAAAGCGTCTTTCTTTGGTGAAAAGAGCCACCCAAAACTCTTTGCTCTGTCTACCCCTAAGGGCCCAGTTCTTGTTCCATGCTTTATCTCTTTCTTGTGGCTTTTATCCACACAACATTAAAGCGACTCTCTTTCCTTTATGCAGGCAAATAAAAAGTAGATTTAGAGAACAAAGATGAAAAGAACGCATTCCACTGACGGTGTACTTCAGAATCCAGCAGCCTGGTGTTCAGGCATCGGCCAAGTTGAAGGTTGTGCAGGATTCCTTTACATCAGAAATTCAGATGGAAAAAAAATGAAATCAAGCATGTGCCCGTAAGGACTTGTAGTACATTAAAACGAAGCTGTGTCATTGGCAGGTCTTGAAAAGGGATTTCCAGACCTGCCTTTTAGCTTTGGTTAGTGGGGAAGAAGAGCTCTAGAGTAGCAGGTTTGCCATTTGCCCTCTCAATCTGTTCCCATTTAAAGAAAAGTTTCTCTAAAGCTTAAAGCAGGTAATAGAGTCTGAACTGCGTCATTAACTCAAAAAGACCAATGTCCCCACCGGTTAAGCAAATCTCGGTAGGGAGGTTCCACAGGAAACTTTTCAGGGGCTTGCGCTGTTTTCCCTGAGCAGATAATCATCAAACAAGTCACAATTAAAATTCACTTCATTCCCCAAATGAGGAACATCAGAGGAGAGGAGTTGAGCTCTTTCCAGAACCAGTGGAACTTCGGAAGGGCACTGACAGGTGAGTTTCATGTCATTAGCTTGAGGAAGGACCTCCAAGAAGGACCCTTGGAGGCTTAATCATTGCATGCAGTCACGTCTTAAGCAGCACTGAAATCTTCTTAAACTGTCACCCAGGCAGGTTGACATACAGTGCTATCCCTGCCCTGGTCTCACTGTAGTCTTACACACCAGTGTTGAAATTGTCTCTTGTTATTGCCATCCACGCCCCCATACAGGCTGAGCATCCATAACCTGAAGATGCAAAATGTGAAATGCTCTGAAATTGGAAACTTTTTGATGCCGTGGGTGGAAAACTATACTTGACCTCATGTGATGGGCATCTGTCAAAACACAGTCACACTAAGAATAGTGTATAAAACTATCTTCAGGAAATAAGTATAAGAAATATAAATGAATTAGTTCTTATGCATGGGTCCAATCCTCAAGATATCTCACTGTGAAGCCTAAATTGGACAGCCTTCTGGTTTTAAGCATTTCATATAAGGGATATTCAACGTGTACTTCTGTAACCATAGGCCCTATATATTCCCTTAAAGTGACCACTGGCCAAAGTGAACTGCCCTGGATTTTGTTCCAACACATTTACTCTTTTCTGTCCTATTCCCTGCCAACCTTTTCTGAGCATGCCACCTGCAGTTCATTCCAGAGCCTGTTGGATCATAAGGTCCCATGTCGTCCCGTTTTACATTCCAGGTGAGCTCAAGCCACAAATGAAACTAAACTAGCTTTATTAGTAAATCCCTACTCAGATATATACGATTGCAAAACCATCCTACGCTGGGATTACTACCACCTCATTCCCCTCAGAATTGATGGAGATGGGCAGCTGCCTCCCCTGAAGCTCACTATGCAGTGGGCACAGTGTGGCCTTTGGTATTAAGGCTTCTGAGTTTAAATCCTACTGGCTCTTAACTAGTTTCTGTGCTTTAGTTTTTCCCAAATGCTGTTATGATATTAGGTGAGAGTGAGAAGAAATAATACAGAGGATCTGCCATACTTGGGTAGCAAACCTCCAAGATGGCGCCCAGTGATCTTCACCACCTGGTATTCACTTTCTAATGCAACCTCTTCCTGCAGTGAATCAGGGAAACTCATATGTGACCAATACAGCATTAAACAGGAGATGAGGGTAGACCCTAGAGGGCATTGAAATGCTGCCTTATTCGCTTGGATCACAGATTCTCAAGCAGCCCCATTGAAAAGTCCAAATGCAGAACACCTTGGAAATTCGGTCCCATCTAGATCCCTTCCCATTTTTCCAGCTGTGGGAGCGAGGTTCCTTGGAAAAGGCTCCTCTCACCAAGTCAAGCATTCAGATGTCTGCAGCCCCAGCTGATATCAAACTGTAATGTGAAGAGAGACCCTGAGCCGTAACTACCCCAACCAAGCTGTCCTGAACTCAGAATCCACGGAAATTGTGATAATAATTATTTATTGTTGTTTTAAGGCACTAAGGTTGGGGTAATTTGTTATGCTGTAATAAAGAACAAATACACAAGAGGTAGGTACTCATATGTTTGGATATTTCTTCTCTGTTAAGAAGTTGGAACGCGGGGCTGGAGCAGTGGCTCAGCGGTTTCGGCGCTTGCCTGGCAAGCACGAGGATCCGGGTTCAAACCCCAGCACCATGTACACAACTGAGTGTTGGAGCAATTAAGGCCATGTGAAAAACTCAATAAAGTTGTTTCTCTCTTTCTCTGTCTCTCACTGTCCCTCTCTCTTTAAAAAAAAAAGAAGTTGGAACGCCTTTCACACACATATTATATCTTACATGGGTTCACATCAAAGCAGATGTTCTTGGCATTGTGTCATGCAATTTCTCTTTCATAGAGTTCCTTTCAAAGGTGTGGCACACACACTACTGTTTTTTTTTTTTTTTCTCTGCTTCATCTGCATTCCCTGTGACCAGCAGAGGACGGGCTCCAGTATCTACTGAGCACAGTGAAAATTGATAAAAATGAATCCTTACACAATGAATGGAGAAAGTTTCAGGGTCCATTTATGTCTCTAAAATATGTGTTAGCAGTTGTAGAACTTCAACTATTCTCTTCTTTTTCCTTAAAAAAAAAGAAAAGAAAAAAAATAAACCACATATAAATAGCATTGACTTCACTGAAGATGCCTGGTGCTTTGAATAATTGGTGTAAATTAAAGACAGATAGATGTAGACCAAGGCCATTCCTACTCAGCCTTCAACTCATGCATCATGGAAGATGATGGAAGGTGTGTTCAGTCAGGGGTCAGATGGTAATTGAATATTGACCAGAACATGGAGCAGTTAGTCTCCTTTGTCAACTGGTGCGTCACCCTGGGGCAACCGACATACAGTAGGCTTCTGACTCTCTTCCTTCTTTTCCTTTAACCTGCCACTTTGCCCTCTAGTCTCTATACATTTCTACATTCAGAGACTCAGAATTCTCATGAAGCATTTAAGAAAGCAGGGACACCAAAATGGTTGATTCCCAGTACCCCTAAGAAGAGAAGTGTCCAGTCAACTAGGGAAAGACACAGGAGGCACTGGGGTGGGGATGCTGCTGATAATTGATTTGTGTCTGATTGGAGAACAAGGGTACCTGATCGTTGAGGAAAGAGAATGCTGTATCTTCCTGCTGTGTCTTGGATATGGTTTGAGTGTGTCCCTTAAAAGTTTCATGTATTGAAAGTTTGTCCCCAAAGTGGTGGAAACTTTAAGAGAAGGAGTCTATTGGGAGGTAATTAGATCATTGGGGGTTGCTTCCCTCAGAAAGGATTAGTGTAGTTCTCATGGAACCAAATCATTTCCCACAAGAAAGGGTTGTTATAAAAGAGAAATAATGGTCCCTCCCATTCTCTCACTTCCAGTCTCACCATGTGATCCTACCATTCTGCCATCAGGCCCTTAGCAGGGGTCAAACTTGGATTTTCAGGCTCCCAAACTGTGAGCTATATAAACCCTTTTTTCTTGATATATTACTCAGCCTTAGTATTTTGTTCTAACAATTGAAAACAGACTCACAGACCTCCTAAAGATGCAGACAAACACTAGATATTAAAAACTGGAAGGTGGATTAAGAACTCAGTCTCACAACCTCTCCTCATGTCAAGTAGCTTTGAGAATCAGATTCAATCATTGGGCAAGTAGAGGTGAGAAGGGCCAACAGGGCCCGACACAACCCACTCAATCCACACTGATCAACAAAATTTAGATAACAGTTTATACAAAGATGAGGTAGAGAGAAGATAATACAACAGAAAGGAAATGAAGCAGTATCTTGGAGTCTTAAATTGGCAGTGTGCCACAAAAATGATATATTGTAGATTTTGAAAATTCAAGGCGCCATGACCTCTCTAAAACAAGAACCGAGAGCCTTCAGGAGAGAACTGGGTGATGACAAATGTCAGACATGGAAAAGTATTGGCTCCATGTGACAAGGATCAAACACTGTTTATTTGATGAGCTCACTCTCACCAAAAAAGAGGCCACAGCAATATAAAAATCAGCACTCTAAGAAGCTACAGAACACGAAGCTTTTTGAGTACTAACACGGTGCAACAAATGGAAAATTCCTCACCATTAAACTGTGTTTCATGAACAAAATTATTAAAAATACTATGTAAAATTATCTTCAGACTGTATTATGAGGGGTACATATGAAACATAAATGAATTTTGTGTTTAGACTTGGGTCCCATGCCCAGGATGTTTCTTTATGAATATGCAAATATTTCAAAATATGAAACAAAATCCCAAATTCAAAACAGTTCTGGTCTTAAGTATTTTGCATAGAGGATCCTCAACTTGTAATTATGCAAAAGATATAAGCACGATATTTGCTGGTGATCAGAAAAGTGAAAAGTTGATTCTGTATCCTTCATTTTGGCCATTTAGGCTGGCAAAGATTTGAAACATCCATTTCAAATTGAGGTTTGGATAAACAAAAATCCTCATATGTACTTCTGTGGAGAATGTGACATGGTGTCTTTCTGAAGGATAATTGGCAACATGAATTACAAAAGTCTTCATATATTTGCAGATTGTGACCCAAAAGTTGCAGTGCTGAATTTATGCTAATAAATATAGATCAATGAAGAAATTGGTGAACATGTACGTAGAAGAACATTTGGAGTCCTTTAATAATTAACTAATTAAATAATCTCAAAGAAGATTTTAAAGCACTCTGAAGACTACAATGCAGTTTCATAAATTGGTGTGTGTACACATAAATAAGTTTTAGAAAGGTCTATATTAAAATGCTAACATTAGGATTTTTTTTTCCCCTTTCAAACCCACCTATCCTAAGTTTTTCCGGAAGAAAAATTTATTACCCACAATGTGAAAAAATGATCATGATAATTGTTACTGTAGACCACAGGCCAAAATCTGGTGTAAGAATCATTTCGTGTAATAGTAACATCCATGAAATATTACCAGGAATCTGTTTGTGAAAACCATCTTTGGCCTTACAGAAAAACTGTCATACAATCATTTATGAGCTCCCATTCAGCAATAAATCACACTAAAGGTATTGCTGTAACTACACTTACATCTCTAAGATCCTTTATAATTTATACCACAAGGTGAAAATCTCTTTCAATAGAAACTTTTCTAGTCACTAGTGGTTTTCAATGTAGATTTAGCAATAAGAATTTTAGCATTTAAAATATACCTCTGGATAAGGAAGAATGCTTTAGTCGGTAGTGATAAAAAGAGCTATCATTTCATATTATTGAAATGTAATATTTTGAGATCAGTTTTGAACATCACTCCATCTTCCAGACAGACTCGTAGGCACACACTTGCAAGCTCCTGTCCAGTTTCTGGCACAAAACAGCTGATCAACACTAGTAGAAAAGGCTTAAGGCAGAGAGTTAAGCAACGTCATGCTGACGCATGCGTAGTCCACCCTGCATAGAAGGAAACATTGTTTTCTCTTTTTTGCCTTCTCTCCCCCTCTTTCCTTCATGACCCATTTTCTGACTTCCAAAGCTCCTTTGTAAACATCCTTCTCCTTGTCAGTGGTTTCATTCAAAGTGATAGGTTTGTAAGCAGTCCTGTTCTGGGATTCAGAAAACTTTGTTCTGATCCTTAGAAATTCTATGTGACTTTAAACAAATTAATTAAAAATTTAAACCTCAGTTTCTACATCAGACCAATCAGCAAAAAAAAAATCATTCTGCATTTTTCTTCCTCAATCTTGTGTATCAAGTAACACAAGTGATATGCTTCATGCTATAAATTCCAGGGAACTTTTATTGGCTTTAGGGATTTCTGCCATTTACTATATTCTTTTTATCTGGCCAGATCTTTTACTAATCCTGCCAGGGTCTCTGTCTGTCTACAGAATTTCTATAATTCTGTTACAAAAAAAAAAAAAGAAAAAAAAATCAGCCAACTCTGGCATCAACACTGAAATCTGGAAGATTGTACAGTTAGTTTTTGTATCCATGAATTCTGTGTCTGGAAATTAAACCAAGCATGGATTTAAAATACTTTAAACTACTCAGGATATGGGGAGATTGCTTCTGTAGGAAGCACGCACAGACTCTTTTTCTTGTCATTATTCCTTACACAACCCAGTATCACAACTTTTCACACAGCATTTACTCTGTCTCAGTATTATAAGTAATCTAGAGATGATTTAACTTATTCCGGAAAATGGACTTGAGTTACATGCAAGTAAAGGATATGAGTACCTGCAGGGTTTGATATCCATGAAGGGTGGGGGGCACCCTGAAACCAATCCCTCATGGATACCGAGGGACTTCACATTTTATCCCAGGGCTGCCCACACGAGAGCCCTTACATTTTTCCTCCTGTCTCCTCTCACCCCTGTCCTTTATGGATGTCCTTGGCTGCTTTGAAGAGCCATCATTCAAGGAACCTCTCCACAACTAGAGTTGCCACCTTCTTACTTTTTTTGTTTGGCGAGATGCATTGTTCATAGTTGATTTGTTTGCAGTTCAAACAACACCCACCCGAGTCAAAAGCAGCAGATTCAAGTCTCTAAGAGTTTGAGCACATAATGCATTAGCCGATAGGCTGCCTTTCCTATTTTGGGTTTGAGCGTGTAGTGCCATTCAGAAAGAGAATAAACAGTTCTCTTGAATCATTTTTTTGAAGTCCAAATCAAACAAATGGCTCACTCAGCATGTCTGGACACTGACACGGCCTTTGATCAAGATATGTGGGAAGTGTCCTCATGATGCTTTCCAAGAAAATAACTGGTTTCCTTTTCGATCTAGCCCACCATTTTCCAAATTGGCACTGAGTTCATTTTCATCTATTTACAAATGTTTATTCTTTTGACTCCGAAAAACAAACAGCAAGAAAATAAAAAATGCATCACCAAGAGAAAAACTTTAGGTCTTTCATGTTTGTGAGTGAACATGTCGATGCTTAAAACAATGTTTTTAAATGGATTTTAAACTTATCGCAGAGCTCTTTGAACACCCAGTATTCATCTGCCATGTTGTCATGGCCCCTGGTATTTATTTGGAAGCTCTGTAACCTTTGAAAGCAATCCATATTGTCAGGAATGTAAGTGGTTTCCAAATTTTTACTGTCCAAATCATACTACTGTTGGTGAACGTTCCATTCACTGAATCTTTACTTATGTCCTTGTGGTTAAATTTCCTGAAGTGGAATTACTGTGTTGGGGGAAGGGCATGTTAAAGATTTTTGAAATATTTGTCAAACTGCCCTTCAGATAAATTGTTCCAGTTTTCACTTTACCAAGCATATATGCAGTCTTTTTGCCCATATATTTTTATTGGTGCACTTTAGTTGTACACAATGGTGCGATTGTTAGGGATTTGGACACGCACATGATATAACAATATAATTTGTCCAATCTCGTTCCCTAGTATTTCCCTTCTTCGCAGTATTAAATATTCAAAATATGCATCAAATGATGGACTAAATAAATTCTCAATGTTTCCATTTAAATATCTGATTACAATAGAGGGAGCATCTTTTCACACACAGTAAGTCTTTTTATGTACGGGTGGGTGTGTTTATTGTTCCCTGCTTACATATTTCTACCGGATGATCTTGTGTTTATTTGTAAGGGCCCATGCATAATAATGACATTGACTCCCATTCAATTGCATGGCAAATACATTTAATATGTCCCTTTGAATTGTTGTGATTGCTGTTCCTACTGCTTTAATGTTGTCAAGCGATGGCTTTCTCCTTATGAGCTCTGTCTATTGAGGGCCGAAGACCCTATTTGAAGAAGATGGCAAATGTGCAAGGAAGCATTTGGGGAGCGTCTGCCAGTTGACATGGCGGCCCTGTGACCTTTGCTCTCAGGTCTGTGACGCAGCTGTCTCTGCATGTATTGATCTGCAATGGGAAGGTGGTCTCCAGACAGTGTTCCCACTCTCTCCCTTGCTGCCAGGACTAGAGCCTCCATATAGGAAGGTGTCAGTGGCCTTCTGCTAGCATTTCGTCTACTTATTTCCCTAGGTGCTACACTCCTTTCTCACAAAGAAGAATTATTACAAAGCTTTTGTGAACTCATTAAATCTGGTTTTATGTACACTGTGTTCCAAAGGAAATTCCTCAAACTTTGAGGCAAGACTCATACATGTCTCTTTGGGTTCCATGATATACATACCTTTGATGATTTTAGACAATTAATTAGTACTCATTCTCATGCCTCCATCTTTCCTAGAACATTAGTTAACATTTCATATTGCCCCTTGTAGCTCCCCCACTGTTTTCGTCTTGTACATATGGCAGATGTATTGCAGAAGTATTGGCATTTTGTTTTGTACCAGGCAAATGTATTGAAATCTTACTCTAATACTTTCCCAGTTGGTGTTTGGATTTCCTGAGAAGACAAAGCATCTGAAAATAATATTTTGTCTCATTTTCTGATATTTACAAGTTTATTTTCAGGTGTATTTATATTTGTTTAGATTTTCACAATACTAAATGGTGGCTATAATTAGGAAAATAAAAAGTACCCCATTTTTTTTGGAATGTCTCTATTGCTAAGTAAAATAAAAGCCTGTTTTACATTTTCGATGGCAACTCTAAAAATGTTACCAATATTTGTGGGCAGGGACCAGGAAGGAATGCTTTAAACATTGTAATGTGCTAAATTATTTTCAAAGACAATTTTTCCAGATATCTTTTTATCATCAACAGATGGTTATAAGTCTTCAGGATTTCTTCTGCTTACATTACTAATAGATTTTCCCGCATTGAGCTCTCCCAGCATTCTTAGCCATGATGTGCTATTCTTTTAAAAACACTACTGTGTGCATTTTTTCCAGATGTTTTGTGACTCTCATACTGTGCCACAGGCAAATTTGGTTGCAGTATTTTTTTCTTTTTTTATTTATTAATTTATTTATTCACAAATTTATTTGTTGAACAATCAAACAAGCTTCTAACGAAATAATATAATATATACATATAAATTCTGAAAATTAGATTTACCCCTGAGCCCCCCTCCAACTACCCACCCTTATCCCTGCCCCCCTCCTTCCCAATACATCTGTACAAATGCCTTAGGTCATATGACATTACATCTTATCCAGATTTAAAACATGATAATAGACGTCCTTTCTCAATGGCCAGGGTCTAGCTCCAGCCTCCACAGATGAGTGAAGACATTTCACCCTCGGTTCTCTGGGTTATGCTGACTTCACTCAGCATAATTTCTTCCATAGCCATCCATTTACCTTAAAAGGCTGCAATATCATTGTTTTTAATTGCTAAGTAAAACTCTATGGTATACATGTACCACAGTTTTTGGATCCATTCATCCAGTGAGGGACATCTGGGTTGTTTCCATAATTTACCTATTGTAAATTGAGCTGCTATGAACATCTTTTTCGCTATGTCACTGTAGTGTGCTGATTCTAAGTCCCCTGGAAAGATACCCAAGAGAGGAATAGCAGAATCATATGGTGGGCTCATCCCTAGTTTTTTGAGGATTCTCCACACTGCTTTCCAGAGGAGCTGTACCAGTCTGCAGTTCCACTGACAGTGTGTTCCTATCTCTCCACAACCCCTCCAGCATCCATTATTGTTTATTTTCTTCATTTTTCCCAATCTGACTCGGGTGAGGTGATATGTTAATATAGTTTTCATTTGCATTTCTCTGATTACTAGTGATTTAGAGCACTTTCTCATTTTTTTAATGCATACTCAAATCTTTAACCCAACAGTAATGTCTAACTCTAGACTGAAGTTGACCTGTCATTTAAACAAATCTTCAAACTAGGTTTGACAAGCAAAAACAAAGTTAAAACTTCATATCTCAATAAGAAGAGTAAAAGTATTTGACATTGTACTCTGTAACGATAAAAAACATCAGCTAACTGTGATACAAGGGAACTTCTTCAACCTGATAAAGCAAATATATGAGAATTCTACAGCAAGCATCACATTAAATATTGAAAGACTGCTTTCTTCTACAATCAAGAGTAGACAACACTGTACATTCTCACCACTTCTATTTAGCATTACATTGGATAGGCTAGCCAGAGCAATTAGTCAAGAAAATTACATAGAGGTCTTCAGATTTGAAATGGGAAAGTAAAACTGTCTATTAGCAGATAAGAAGATTTGGCACACAGAGAATGTTAAAACAAGAAAAAAGAAAAAGAGAAAACCTACCAGAACTAATAAATGAACTGAATACAGTTGCAGGATACAGATCAAAATAAAATCTAACGATGTTTCTATTCAGTAATAATGAGCAAACTGAAAATAAAATTAAGGAAATAAGTGAATTATCAACAGTATCAGAAATAATAAAAATACACAGGAATGAACTTAACAAAATAAATACAGAAGCATGCTGAAAACCATAAAAGTTGTTGAAAAAAATTGAAAACCTAAATAAATACTAAATAAATCAATATCCCATGTTCATAGATCGGAAGATTTAATATTGTCAAGAGAGCAATACTCCATAAATTTACCTACAGATTTAATACAATCTGTACCAAAATCTCATTTGGCTTCTTTGCAGAAATTAATAAAGTGGTTCTAAAATTTATTAGGAAATTCAAAAAATCCAAAACAACTGACCCATCTTTTAAAAAGAGCAAAGTTGGACTACTTACACTTTCCAACTTCAAAACTTACTAGAAACGTATAGTAATCAAAACAATATGGTACCAACACTAAGGATGTGGAGCAATAGTATAGACTGCAAAGTCTAGAAACTAACTCTCCTTTTTATGGTCAACCAATCTTTGATAAAGATTCCAATGGGGAAAGAAGAGTCTCTTTAATCAATGCTGCTTGGACAAGTGGATTTCCACAGAAGTATGAAGTCTGACTCTTACCTCACACCACGTCCAAATATTAACCTACATGTAGGAGCTGAAAGTATAACACATGTATAAGCAACAGGTGTAAATATTCATGACCTTGGATTAGGCTGTTTTTCCATTTAAAATCAAAAGCATAAGCAACAAAAGAAAAAAGTAAACAGGATATGATCAAAATTAAGAATTTTTTGTGCTTCAGTGGATTCCATGTAGAAACTGAAAAGACAACCCACATGATAAATATTTGTGACATCTATATAAGGGATTTTATCTACCATATATAAGTAACTTTTATGACTCAATAACAAAAAGACAACCCAATTAAAAGTAGAAAAATTCTAAATAGATGTTCTTCAAAATAGACATAAAAGCAGTTACTACCCACATGGAAAGATGTTCAACGTCATTAGTCATCAAGAAAATGCAAATGAAAACCATCACATTATACTCACTAGCATGACTATAATAAAAAGATAATAAGTGTTGGTGAGGATGTGGAGAACCTGAAGGCCTTATATATATATCACTGGTAGGAATGTAAAATTCATGCAGCTGCTTTGTCAAAGAGTCTAGTACTGGGGCTGCAGCAGTGGCTCAGCATTTATGGTTCTTGCCTGACATGCATGCGGATGCGGGTTCGAACCCCAGTACCATGTACCCAACAAAGTGTTGGAGGAAAGGAAACCACATGAAAAACTCAATAAAATTGATATTCTCTTTCTCTTTCTTTCACTGTCTTTCTCTCTTAAAAAAAAAAAAAGTCTAGTAGTTCTTTAAAAAGGCTAACTATAGAATTTCCATATGACCCAACAATTCCACTCCTGGTTATACACCCAAGAAAAAAATCATCTTGTACAAATCAGGAAAAACAGGTCTTCGGCACCAAATGTTCAGGTGCAGATGTTCGAAAAGGAGTCAGGCCTAAAATCAGCAGAGCAAAGCTTTCATTGGGATTGGGACTCTCAGGCCAGATTCACCAGCCCACCAGAGTGAGGGCAGTTAGGGGAAGTGGCACCCGCCTGGCTGGGCCACGACTTTATCTGGGGTGGGCAGAGGAAGTCCTTCCAAGATTGGCTGGTAACTCCCATCAATCATCAGTTGATTTCAAGTCGTCATTGGGGCTTGTCTGCCAGCATCTGATTAGTTGTTCCTTTCATGGGTGAGTAGGCTGCCTGATGCCCCACCCAGCTGCCCAGAATCGACCTAACACATATTACATCTCTTTGTGACTAAAGGAAGTCACATCACCAAACCTAACTTTAAGGAGGGAGGTAAAAGCACACCACCCTCTATCTGGAAGAAAAACGAGAAATATTTGGTGGACCACATTAATAATACCTATTGTTAGTCTTTTCACCACCAAATATTCTTTCACAAGTAGATCACACCACACAGCTTCTCTTCATAGCAAACAAAGTTCATTGTGTGCAGGTTAGTGTCTGGGATCTCTAAATGATGTTCACTATCTCTCCATTGTGACCAGAGGTGATTCCTTAGGGTCCAGTGCCCTGCAAAGTAGAAAGACCAATTATCAGACACCACACACATTCAATACACATAGCAAAAGAGGGAGCATGGAAGACAGCAATCAGTACCAGTCTATGACAATTCTGAAATCCCCCTGGGTAGACACGGAGGAGACCCCTGGCCCAGAGAGAGTTTCTGAATTTAGACCTGATTTGTTTGTCTCCTGGTTTAGAACACTTAGATCCCTTAGAGCCACTCTCTTCTGGGAAGTTCTCCGTTTTCCTTTTCCCGCTGTGGCCACTTCTAAATGGCATCAGGATATGTGCCCTCCTTGGGAGCCATTTCCTACTCACAGGTCACTGGGTTATGAATCTTGTTTGAAGTTACAAGCTTTGTTAGGGAAAAAAAAGTCTTCCAAAATTTAATCCAAATTATTTCCATTTTATTCAAGTTAACAGAATGTGACAAATTGCCTTTCTCAAAACAATTCCTGTATTTGCTATATTTCATTGTCACCTCTTCCTCTTTCTGTGTCCTTTGATTGAAAAGCTATACCTTAATTTTATTTTTCATGAATTATTGACACAATGGAATTTACCTGACTTGCTTAAAATAATATTTATAATATTTTCCTTCCTCTCTCCGCCTCCTCCTCCTCCTTTCTCTCTCTTTCACTCTCTCTCTCTCTCTTTCTTCCTAACCAAATTTGTATAAATTTTGGTCCATGTTCTTGATAATCTGAGCCACAGATTTAATAACTCCCCCAAACTTAACAAAACTCTACATAGATCCGTTGACCACGACTGAAATTCATGACTGAAATTTGGGATAATTCCAAATAAGAAATCTATGAAATACAAAGTGTAATGATTTGTCCATTTGAGGGAAAATGACTCATAGCTTATACAATATACTTTTAAATAGCTTTCCCTTTGCTATCTTATCAACTGGTATTCATAAAACTTAGAGTAGACTTAATAAATAGTTTAGGGTTCAGTATCATGCTGCTTTGAATTTGGGAAAATTTTAAATTAACTTCAGAGTTGCACATTTTCCCCCTATGAAACCTTTCTAAACATGTTTAAGTCTTTCCTAGGCTTTGGATGAAGACAATAAGTCCTAATGCATTTCACAAAGCCTCACCAGACCGAACTCATCTCTCTAGCCTGATTTCAATCCAGGCTTTCTGACACTCTGTTTTAGCATTCTAGCTTCAGGGTGCTCTTTTAGTGGCATGGTATTTTCCATATATGCTTGGAGCATGTGCATGGGGTCCTCCTCCCTGGACATTTCCCCAGCTAGCGCCTCTTCCTTGAGGGATCTATGCAAGTGACACATTTTCCCATCCCTGCTTGATAAACTCCACTCCCCTCTCTGCCTTTTCAGATCATCCATCCAGGTTGCAAGCTCTTACTTATTTCTGTGATTGCTCAATCAAAATCATCTCTGCCACCAGAGTCTCAGCTTCACAAAGGAGATCACTCTTGGTTCTCTGCCCCTGAGACTGAGAAGCATCCCTAACTCTCCACAATATTCACTGGAAGAAAGTAAATGTAGGTTGCGACACAGCTTACAAAACACACTCAGTCCTTCACATTTAAAAATTTGGGTGATCTACCACGTGCAATGGTGCACACCTGTAATCCTGGTGACATAGGAGGTTAAGGAGGAGGATCGCAAGTTCAAAGCCAGTCTCAGCAACTTAGCAAGTCCCTGAAACAACTCAGCATACTCTGTCTTAAAATTAAAAATAAAAAAGGGCTGGGATGCTGCTCAGTGGTTAAGCACCCCTGGGTTCAATCCCTGGCACAAAAAAAAGAGAGAAAAGTTTGGAGTATTTGGAATTGTGGAAATAGAACAAATTGGACAACTTTCAGTTAATCTAGCCTAGCCATTTGGAATTTTGTTTTGTTTTTATTGCTCTGGACTATACAAAGATAAATATACATAAAGTTATAACTTTCTTCTTGACTATTTTGCCCATCAATCTTTTACTTGTTGACCAGATATTATGAGGTCTTGGTGACTCAAATTATTATTTTTCAAAAATCTATATTTTTAAGGAATATCAGAAGATAATATAAGCTTCCAGGTTTTCATTTTGACTTTAAGTTTTCAGAAATTTTTGGCTTATTCCTGGGCTGGAGCAGTGGCTTGGTGGTTACAGCACTTGCCCAGCATGCGTGAGTGAGTGCACGGGTTCAAACCCCAGCACCCACGTACATACAACTAAGTGTCAGAGCATCAAAATCCATGTGAAAAACTAAATAAAAATTGATTCTCTCTGTCTCTCTCTCCCTCCCCCTCCCTCTCTCACTGGCCTCTTTCTTTTAAAAAAAAAAGAAATTTTTGGCTTATTCTTGATTTTGCTTGTTTACAAATGTATACATATCTGTTATAAAAGTCACATACAACTACGTAACTGTCTTTGTCTTCAGACACAAAGCTGCCTGTTGGTAGGACCCAAAAGAAAAGGAAAAAGAATGGTAGTTGCAATATCATTTAGAGAGCTGGAATATCCAGAAATTGAAAGCTGAAATCCTTATGGCTAATTTTTAAAAATCTTATTTAACATACATCATATTGGCATTTTATGTGTTTAGTTTTGTCCGAGAATTTTTTGGATACTTACCTGATATTTTAGAGTAAATAGTCATCATAGGATTTGGGGAAAAGACTTGATAGTGAAGATGATTTTTCTCTTCGCCAGCTCTCCAGTAAGCATCAATGTGCCAGCCAACGCCACTAGATGCGAGAAAAACCATAAACCACGACTCCAGGTTCATAAGCCACCAGCAAGAAAACACACGTGAGAGCATGCTGCATGTGCTGGCACATCACTGGCACTCAGGTTTGTTTGGGCACGGCTGTGCTTGGTTAAGATTGGGTCCTTACGTAGAGCTACAGATGGATTTCGTCCCAGGATTCACACCTGTGCACAGTGCCCTCCCCAACCACATTCTGATCCAGGTGTTCCTTCTCCTCACTGTACGATTCCCTTCCTCATCATACCTACAGGCTGCATGTTGGTAAAATAATACATTCTCATCAATCATCCCTAAATCAAATATTAACCAATAGTTTTAAGGGACATATCACCCTACAGTAAACTTTGGAGAGAAGTGCTATTTAAGAAATGCATACGCTCAATTGTCAGCATAAACCTTGACCTAGGTCACTTGCTGTTCTGGCCAAATGGCAGGGAGGACCTGAGATCTGACTATTTCAGTCCTCCAATAAAAAGTATAATAAAATGAATGTTTGGTGAGAAAAATGCTTTTATGGAAACTTGTGTAATCCAAACTTTTTGGTGGTGGTTTTAACATAAGATTTTACGACAGGGTAGTTAAATAGTTGGCTGAGTCTTTTAAAGGTCTGGGGAATTTAATGGAAGAAAGCATACTCTTTGTAGTTCTGTCAGTTCAGAGAACCAGGCAGGCAGATATGTTACTTTGGGTTCGAGTTGCTCAGCTGTAGGACCTATGGATTGCTTTCTCCCCGTAATCTTGAACTCTGAATCCAGCTGTGTCTTCAAGAAAAGATGAGGGACCTAACCCATTTTTATCAGGGGATGTTGCTTTTCAAAAGAGGAATAAGTTAGTCCTGAGTTCTTCATGACCTGATTAGCTCACTTATAGTGGTAACTGTGAGACAGAGGCTTAAACCAGTGTGCAAACAAAACTGTCCATGAAGAGCTTAATCTCATCCTTAAACCTCAAATTCACAATGGTTCTTGTTTAATTTCAAAACCAACTGAGCTTCAACTGTTCTTTCATAAATGAGTAGCTCCCAGGGCTAGTTTCTTGATCCTTGCGAGGACCTTCTGAAAAAGTAGGAAGAAAGAAAAGATAATAAAGACTTTTAGGATATTTTACCAAACTGCGCTGGGAAAAGCTTGAGCATAAAATAATCCAGATAAAAATGTGCATAGGAGGCCACATCCAGATTCTATGAATTCTCATGACCAGAGCACCATCCGGATTAAAGAGAAAAAAGAAAACAGAATTATAGCCCTTAAATAAGACAGTTTTGTTATGCATCAGTATTTTACAAGAAACGTTCTGGGGGAAATGGATTGGTTTCCCCCAGAAATACCAGACTCATGTATGATTAAGTCCATGTAGTATTTAAGATGGAGTAGTATTTGAATATAGCCTACTTGTATCCTCCCCTAGACTTTAAACCATAGACTTTAAACCATCTGTGATTAAGTATAATAGCTAACACAATGTAAATGTTTCATAAATAGTTGTTATATTACATTATTTTGGGAATAATAAGAAAAATATTTGTATATTTAAGACAGTTATTTTTTTTCAAAAAATTTCCATCCACAGTTGGTTTAATCCAGGAATATTTATACATTAGACTTTAATACCTTAGCTCAGAATGTGAAACCTGTGGATCTGAATGGTTTAATGCTACTATATTTCTATGGTATCCCTTCTTCAGTAAATCGGTGTAACTATAGGATTGAGGCTTATAATTTTGTGGACTAGGCAATTCCAATTTAGAAAGCAAAGATTGACACACCATTTTTTTTCAGAGACAATGCTTCTTTCTACTTTTAGATGTATACACTTTATGCTATAATTATACTGAAGCAGAGGGGCTGATCTTTTCTTGCTTATTTGTATGTCCCTGAATTTTTTGTTGCTGTTGTTTAAAAATCAACATTTTCATTAATATAATGTGGAAACTCTAGAAACCGAATTCTACACCTTTCCCAGAGTTTGCAGTTCCCTTCTGAGCTCAAGTGTGAAGTTTGTATTCTTTGTTGTGAGTCGACATTTAAATCTGTGCTTGATTCACTTAGTAGTCAGGAAATGATTGTTCTCACACATTCTTAAATGACTAGAATCAGTAAATCTCACACTCGTTGCTGAGAAACTCTGTGTGTTGGGGTGTGCCTTTTACACTGTGCTGGGGCGGTTGACAACTCTTCCCTAGTCTTCATTTTCTGCTAATGCAGAGCCTTAAGGTCAGCCAAAGATGAGAATTTAGAGCTATCTCTTTCTTGAGTATGCACCTAACCCTGGACTTGCACATAACCCTGTACACACACATGGACTTGAAGATCCACCAGGAAAATGTTGGAGCTTTTTAAAACTCCTGTGAATGTCTTATTCACCAGATTCACTTTTTAAGGTTCTGGTTTGTCTATTATTTGGTCCCAAATGCTGTGTATCTCTTCAGGCAGCTATGATTTTATCAATTTCCTTGGATTGATTTTGGCAAACTCCAGTGGGAAAAGTCTATTCACATAGTGTGACCTTGAGGTTAGGGCAAAAAGAGAGAAACTTTGTGAGCAGAGTCTGCCAGGGAACCATGTGACAGTCAAATAAGAGCCTTGGGATTTAGAAGAAGTCCCTCCTTTCCTCTGGCTATGATATGGACCATCAGTTTTAGCCTAGCAGACCTAATGTTGAGCCACAGAAAAGGGTGTGGAATGAGGGTGAGTTAAAAATGACACAAGTTCATTGCTCTTAGCAAGAATCTGCTGTTTTTGTTAAAGAACCAAGCTCTAGATTGCTACGAACCTTTAGTTTCCAGAATTCTGAAAGATTTGATTCTGCCCATTTCTGCCAGTTTTCTCATTAATTTTATAGATGAGGTGATTTTCAGGGTTTCTCTCTCCTCCATTTTCCTTGACATCACTAACTATTTTGATCATTTTTAAAGTTTTGTCTTTCCTGTTATTGAGTCATATGACTTCTCTATAAATTCTAGATCAAAGCCCTTTGCAGACATGGGAATGGAGGATATTTTCTCTGAGAATAGGCTTGTCTTTGCATCCTCCTGGATGTGTCTTAAGAACAAAAGATTTCTCTTTTAAGATCAACCTTTTTGGGTCCTAAGAAAAACTTTTTTGTCCCAAGTTTGCAAAGATTTTCTTCTATCTTTGCTTCTAGGAATGATGTAGTTTTTGACCCTGAGTTTGAGGTCTATGAATTGATTCAAGTAATTTTGCATGGTATGAAGTAGAAGCTAAGGTTTATACTTTGTAAGATGAATGCCCACTTGTTCTAGTACCATTTGTTAGAAGATAAAATTGAATAACATGGAGAGTAAAATGCCTGAGAATAAATTTATCTGAGGAGGTAAAAGACTCACAAATTGAGACCTACAAAATTTTGCAAAAAGAAATTAAAGAAGACATAAATAAATGGAAAGATATTCTCCATTCACAGATAGGAAAACAACATAGTTAGGATGTCAATACTACCTCCTAGCATCAATAGATTCAGTGCAATCACTACCAAAATTTCCAAAGAATTGTTTTTACATTGGCCTTTTGGTGAAAAGTGAATCCTCAAATTCATATGGAGTTACAAGTGACTCTCTATAGTCAAATCATTTTTTAAAAAAGATCAAAACTAGACTATTCACACTCCCTAACACTGAAGTTTACTAGAAAGCTCTATTGATCAAAACAGTGTGGTACCAGTTTAAGGATAGACATAGAGACAAATAGAATATGAGAGTCCAAAAATAAGTATGCACACTGATAGACAAGTGATTTTTGAAACGGTACCAAGACCAACCAATGAAGAAAGAATAATATCTTCAACATATGGTGTGGAAACAATTTAGTTTCCACGTGCAGAAGAATGAAATCAGACCCTTCCCTCAATGCTATCTGCAAAATTTAGCTCAAAATGGGATAATGACCTAAGTGGAAGAGCTAAGACCAAAAGGTTACACAGAGAAAGCAAAAGGGTAAATATCTTCAAACATGGATTTGGCAATGAATTCTTAGCTACGACACCAAAAGCACAAGAAACAAGTGAAAAAATGTACAAATTGGACCTTGTCAAAGTTAAAAACAGCTGTGCATAAAGGACACTATTAAGAATGTGAAAAGATAATCAGCGGAACAGGAAAGAATATTTGCAAATAAACTATAATATAAGGGACTTATATCTAGAATATATAAAGGCCATATATAACTCAATAATAACAAGGTAAATAAACCAATTAAAAAGGGCAATATGTTAGAATAGAAAATTCTCTAGAGAAGACATAAAGGCATTCAACCTTATCAGTCCTCAGGGAAATACAAATCAAAACCAAACCAAGTCCTCACTTCATGTTCATTAGAATGGCCATAATCAAGAAGTTGGGTGATAACAAGAATTGGAGAGAATGTGGAGAAATTGAAACGCTCATGTGATGCTACTGGGAATACAGAATGGTCTGTGGAAAATAATTTTACAGTTCTTCAAAAACCTGAATATAGAATGCCATATGACCTAGCAATTTCATTCTTAAGTGTACCCCTAAATCTTTTGAATTCCCTTGAAGGCAGGAACTTGAACAGAGGCCTGGATACTGATATTCACTGATATTTACCTTTTGTAACAGCCAAAAGGTGGAAACATTTTGTAAACATGAATGGATAAGCCAAATACGGTCTGTACAGGCAACTGAATATCATTCACTCACAGAAAGAGATGAAGTTCTGAAACATGTGGTAAGCTGGATGAAATCTGAAAACATTATGCTACAAAATGACATAAATTGTCCATTTGTATATTTCTAGAACAGGAAAACTCCCAGAGCAGGAAAGTGGAGCTTCTTAAGGCAAGAAGTGGAAGGAAGCCAAGATGCTACTACTTAATGGTTATAGAGTCACTCTTTCAAACCATGAAATTTTGGGTAGACCTGGCCATGACAGCACAACACTGTGAATGTAATTAACGCTGCTGAATTTTATACTTAGGAATGATTAAAATGACAGATTTTATGAGACACTTTCCCATAATTAAAAAAATTAATATTGTAACCAATGATCATTGATATGCATACATTAAATGAATGGGGTTTGTGGTATGTGAATTATATCTCAATACAACAGTTAGCAAATCAGAGAATACAGTTCTTGTCACATCAAGGACTAAAGGAAAGAATAACATTGAAGTAAATCTCAAGGTATTTGAATAAACAAGTGAAGGTCTATTTCTGAACTGTACTTTATTTCAAAAGCTATTACTTTAATATTTTTTCTTTGAATAAATAGTAACAATATTTTAAATCAATTGTAGCTTTTTTCTTTATTCTTGTCTGTTTTCTATTTCACAAAAATTTGTGACACAAAATTTGTTATGTTTCATTCTCATTATCACTCAGTAAACAAATATTTCCTAACTTTTTCTAATATCACAATTTCTTCTTTAACCCATGAATTATTTTTTAAATCATTTTTTATTAGTGCATTATAGTTGTACACAATGTTGAGATTTGTTGTCTCATTCATAGATGCACACAATACAGCCTTACAATGTGGTCAATATATCCCCCCTCCATCATCACACCCCTCTGTCTCATGTCTCCCCTCCCCCAATCCCTTGCCTCTCCTCTGGGTCCTACATTTTTCCCAAAATACTCAAGTACACTGACACAACGTTTTTTATATACATTATTATGGTATGTACAACCCATGAATTATTTAGAAGAGACATTTAATTCCCAATGCTGAGGATTTTTGAAATATTTTATTATTGATTTCTAATTTAATTCCATTAGGATCTGATAATATAATCAAAATATTATAATCTCTGTATATTTGTTGAGAGTTACTTTGTGGCTCAAGATATGGTATTTCTTGGTGAATATTTTATTATTGATTTCTAATTTAATTCCATTAGGATCAGATAATATAATAAAAATATTTTAATCTCTGTGTATTTGTTGAGAATTACTTTGTGGCCCAAGATACGATATTTCTTAGTGAATATTCCATATGTGTTGAAAACAATACTTTTCACTGCAGTTTTGGTATGCAGGGCTCCCTAAGTGCAATTCTGTCTTCTGAAGTCTTGGTTTTTGCTAGTGGTGCTATCGATTAATGAGAAACGATTGCTAACAGCTCTGTGACTATGGATGCGACAATTTTCCTTTTATTTCTGTCACTTTTTGCTTCATGAATTTTGGTTCCTGTATTAGTCATGGTTCTCTAGAGAAGCTGAATCAACAGGAGATATATGCTATATATTCAGGATAGTCCCACAGTGGCCACCTGCAGGATGCAGAGCTGGAGAAACCAAGAGTTGCGCTGCTCAGGATCAGAAGTCCTCAGAACAAGGGCGTCAACTATGCTACCCCAGTCTGGACCTCAGACCTGGAAACTCTCTGCAGAATCACTGGGCAGAGTCTGCTTGGGAAGAGTGAGGAGCTGGAGTCTGATGTCCTCAGAAGATCACAGAAGCCATCAAGAACCTGTTCAAGAAGAATCGGACTTGCACCTGCTGTGGCTTCCTTATTCTTCGGCTTTTATTCCATCCAAGCCTCCAACCTATTGGAGGGTGCTGCTCTCACTTAGAGTGGGTCTTTGCTTTCAGTTTGCTACCCCACATGCCAATCATTCCTAGAAACACCCTCACTGATACAACCAGAAGACTCTTCACCTTCTGGAGCCTCTTAATCTAATCAATTGAAAGGTTGATTCAGATTAACCATTATGGGTTCCTATTATCATTTTGTAACTTTCCTATGCTTCCCTCCCCCCTTAAACTACTTGAAAAGCGACTCTAGCAACCTTTCAGGAACAAATGATATCATAGCACATCTTCTACCTGCCTCTTCTTTCAGTTTACCCAGGTCTCTATATTTGAATTTTGCCTCTTGCTGACAGATTCCAGTGGAGTCTTTCTCCTTCATCCATTTAGTCAATGGCTGCTTTCAATGAGGAATATTTAGTACATTTACACTTATTGTAGTAATTGATGTACCTGGGGTGAAGTCTTGCTACTGGTTTTGCAATGTGCTTTCCTAGTTAGACACTGTAATCCTAGAGTCTCCTAGGGTGAATATTGTGTCTCTTCACACTTCTGATCCTTCCTACCTTTTGCTTTAGAGTTCTTTATCCTCCGTTCACCCCAGCCCCTTCTGACATTTCCCTTTCCATTCTCACTTCACAAATAAAATATATTTACAATGGTCTAATTCTATTTACTCATCCTTTATCCTTTGTGAAGTGTGTCAGCTTTTTATGTAATCAATCAATTGGTAATGATAGGAAATTATAAGAAGTATATTTCATATGTTTATGCGTTTGTGTATTTTCCAATGCTTCCAACTCTAAATTCTAATCTGATATAATTTCCATCCAGCCTAAAAGATATAGTGTAGCTTCTTCTCATACAGTGAGTCTTCTTCCAAGAAATTGTTTTCACTTGCTGAAGTAAAAATGCCTTTATTTTGCATCTCCACCTCTTCTCTCTGGTGATTGGGATTGAACCCAGGGCTCCCTGCATGCTAAACACGTGCTCTACCACTTCCATCCCCTTTTGTTCTCTTTTCAGAAGGACATTTTTTCTGGACATATCATCCACGGTCAATGATTAATTTCTTTTAGTATGGCAAATTATTTTCTTTTATTCTTCATTGTCCTTAGTAAGAAGTCTAAGATTTTTTTCCCTATCATCCCCTTATGTCTGGTTGCATAGCTCCTTTCTTCCCCTATGACTTTCATGATTTTCCTCTCAATTTGGTTTTCAGCAGTTTGACTAGGAGGAATCTAGATACTATACTTTTTCTATTTATTACACATGGATTTGCAAAATTTCTTGGATATGTAGATTGGTGTTTCTATCAAATTCAGAAATTTTAAGATTCTTTCTCTTCAAATATTTTCTTCACTATTGTTCAATTTTATTTTCTGTCCCAATATCTCTCTCTTCTTCAAGATCTCTAATTGCATTTAAATCAAGCCTTCACATACTGTGCCTTTCCTGAGGCTTGCCCATTTTCATATTTTTTTCTCTCTGGCTTCCAGATTGGATAATTTCTGTTGCTGTCTTAAGGTTTACTGTGTATTTTGCCATTTGT
Organism: Aplodontia rufa; assembly: GCA_004027875.1. NCBI lineage: Eukaryota > Metazoa > Chordata > Mammalia > Rodentia > Aplodontiidae > Aplodontia > Aplodontia rufa. The sequence goes on from PVKS010018266.1 coordinate 35,335, forward strand.
TGTGTGCTATTAAATACATCCAGTAATTTTTTCTTTATACTTTGCAGCAGTTTTAGAATTCCCATGTGTTTCTTTTTATGGTTCCCAGCCTGCTGGGATTCCCTAATTTCTAAATAGGGAAAATGCAGATAATCCTCATCTTTATTTCTTTGAATCTGTTCCCTTGTTTTTGTTTTTGTATGAATCATGATTTTTTTTTAAAGAGAAAGAGAGAGGGACAGCGAGAGAGACAGAGAAAGAGAGAAACAACTTTAGTTTTTCACATGGCCTTAGTTGCTCCAACACTTAGTTGTGTACGTGGTGCTGGGGTTTGAACCCGGGTCCTCATGCTTGCCAGGCAAGTGCCAAAACCGCTGAGCCACCACTCCAGCCCCTGAATCATGATTTTTAATTGAAATAATTGACATTGTGAATAATACAACTTCTGAAAATATATAATAGAGACTGTGGATCCCATTAATACCCTTCGAGAGCATTCATCTTTCCTTGATTAGCAAGTAAATCCTTAGCAGATCATTCTATACTCAGAGGCTTCCAAAGAACCTCTAACTTGGCAGGATGAGTCATCAGCTTTTGTTAGGACTTCATGTCAGCTTTGGCAGGGTGGCTCTGGATCAGGTTGTATCCCAAAGCATGCCTTTTACTCTGAATGCACACTTTTTCTCTGGTGACTCGACTGGATGCCAAGATGTCAATGAATTTTATTAAGGCCATTCCTCTACTATGTCAGGACCACAGCTCTCAGGTCCCTTGGCACTCTCCTTCCCTCAGTTGGACTACCAGTGTCGGCTCCAGCTCAGCACCCAGTCAGCTGCTCTCACTTAGCTCCAGATGGACTCAACCCTCAAATGCACAGCATGCTCCTCAGCAGGGACGCACAGACGGTTGCTCTGTATGGATGTCTTGCTACAACGCATGGATTTCAGATAGGACAGCTGCTCTACGTTCTTCCTGCTTCCTCCTCAGCTCAGCAAAACAAGGTTCTTCTCAGATTCCAGCTCTTTCTGCTTCAGTCAAGAAATTGTCCCAAGGAAAAGAGCCAAGTGATAATAAAGCTTCCTTTCTAGTCATTTCTACTTAGAGATTGTAGTCTTGCCTGGCAGCTTTTTCACTGTCTTAGAACACTTTCCTCCTATATTTTGCAATGATTGTATAGTTATTTAAAGATGGGAGGACTAGTCCAGTGCTAGTTACTACATCATGTCTGGGAACAGACACTGCCCACAAATATCTATTGTCAGATGAAAGATAATGAAGAGTCAAAGAATATCCCTACAGACAATGAATACCAAAAGACAAGCCTTGGGACATATCAAAACCATAACACTTTCAAGAGCAGATTAAAGACATTAAGAACATTATACAACAACATGAAAGAATAGTATAAATGAAGATTTGAAATATTCAGAAATGAGATGCCAAAATTCAGAAATGATTTACAAATAAAATGTTGAAATTAAAAACTTAAGTTAATAGGAACGTAGAGAAAATAAACAAAACAAATAGATCCCTAAGAGAACTAGAAGGTGAAAGGGATAATTCTAAAAATGAAAAACAAAATTCTATAAATAATAAATATTTCAGTAAATAGGTTTTTCCTCTTGAGCTCTTTAAAGTATTTTTTACCATTTTTATTCAGAAATTTATTTATTGAACAATCACACAAGCTTCTATTGAAATAATATAATATATATATAAATTCTGAAAATTAGATTTACCCACCCTTATCCCTCCCCCATCTCCTTCCCAATACATCTCTACAAATGCCTTAGGTTGTATGACATTATGCCTTATCCGGATTTAAAACATGATAATAGACCTCCTTTCTCAATGGTCAGGGTCTAGCTCCAGCCTCCATAGGTGAGTGACCTATAGGTCACCTCCATAGGTGACCCTTGGTTCTCTGGGTTATGCTGATTTCACTCAGCATAATTTCATCCATAGCCATCCATTTACCTTCAAAGGATGCAATATCATTTTTTCTAATTGCTGTGTAAAATTCCATGGTATATATGTACCACAGTTTTTGGATCCATTCATCCAGTGAGGGACATCTGGGTTGTTTCCATGATTTAGCTATTGTAAATTGAGCTGCTATGAACATAGATTTTGCTGTGTCACTGTAATGTGCTGATTCTAAATCCCCTGGAAAGATACCCAAGAGAGGAATAGCAGGATCATATGGTGGGCTCATCCCTAGTTTTTTGAGGATTCTCCACAGTGCTTTCCAGAGGGGATGTACCAGCCTGCAGCTCCACCAACAGTGTATTAGTGTGCCTATCTCTCCACAGCCTCTCCAGCATCTATTATTGTTTATTTTCTTCATTTTTTCCCAATTTGACTGATGTGAGGTGATATCATTTGCATTTCTCTGATTGCTAGTGATTTAGAGCACTTTCTCGTGAATTCATTGGCTTGATCAATGTCTTCTGTTGAGAAATTTCTATTTAGCTCTTTGGCCCATTTATTGATTGAGTTGTTTGTGTTTTTGTAGTTGAGATTTTTGAGGATTTTGTAGCTTCTGGATATGAGGCTCCTGTCAGAGGAATCACAGCCCATGATTCTCTCCAATTCTGTAGAAAACCTCTTGATTCTTTTTAAATATGACAACATAATTGGGTGAAGTTTTCAATGATATGTTAAGTTTGAATATGAGGTATACCCCAAAAGCTCATGTGTGACAATTCAGGAAAGCTGAGGTGAAATGAATGGGTTATAAGAGACTAACACAATCAGTGAGTTAATCCCCTGATAGGGACTCACTGGCAGCAGTAAGCTGGTAGGTTGGAGGAGGTGGGTCCTTAGGGGCATGCCATTGGGGTATATAAACAGAAATTGGAACTTAGAAGTGGGGTCCTTGCTGTGACTCACTGACCATGTGGTTCATAAGCTTTTGCAGCTTTTTGGAATTAGTGGGAGGAACTTTGAGATGTTTAGCAGGGCAAGAACTTAACGGGTAATTCTGATGATTCTGTTGCGAGCTCAGAAGACCAGAATGCTGATATGACTGGACAGTGAAAACAGGGCTCGAAATGTTTCAAAGTAAGAAAACTCTATTTTAAGTTACACTGGAGGCCACGTGTGTTACATTTTGGCTAAGAAGTTTTCTACACATTGCCTGTGTCTTGATACTTTCTGTGAGGCTGATTTTAAAGGTGATGGGCTTCTTAATCTTGCAGAAGAAATTTCTAGGCAGCATAGCATTCAGGCAGTGGCATGGATATTGCTATCAGCTTTTAATCAAGTTTATGGTGATGTTCAGGACCAGAAAGCAGATTAGAAAAATTTGAAATACTTGGACTTCAAAGATGGGAGTAAAGCAGATTCTAAAAGTTGCAATTGTTAAACGCATTACTGACAGCCAAAAAACACTGGAGTTTTTCCCAAGAGGCAAAAAGAAAGATGACTTGAGAGCACCTTGGGAATTGGCAAGATCACATCCATCTCCGGCTCAAGGAAGTACAAATAAATTCCTTTGAGAAGAGACCAGAGGGGCACCCTCCTTATCCAAGGGGATCTAGGAAGGTTTTTCCAACATGCTCAGCCAAAGTTGCAGAGGAGACCCCAAGATTTTTTTTTTTTAAAGAGAGAAGGACAGTGAGAGAGAGAAAGAGAGAAACAACTTTATTTAGTTTTTCACATGACCTTAGTTGCTCCAACACTTAGTTGTGTACGTGGTGCTGGGGTTTGAACCCAGGTCCTCATGCTTGCCAGGCAACCGCCGAAACCCCTGAGCCACCGCTCCAGCCCCGAGACCCCAAGATTAAGCAATTCCAGAACCATGGAACATTGGCTGAGGAATGCTACAGGAATTGAGCACAGACAAGCCCACAGAGAGGCCATGTGTACGGCAACTACAATGTCATGGGGGGAGCTACAAAAGCTGTGCAAGCCCTTTGGAGAGAACATCTCCAGGCCATGTGCTCGTGGAACTACAGGACTTGTTTGCCCAGCTGGGTTTTGGTCTTGCTGTGGTCCCATCCCTTCTTTCTATGGCCCTATTATTCTGAATGGGAATGTTTTGCTTGTACCTTTATATACTGGACATATGTAACTCGATTTGATTTTTTACAGGAGCTCACAATGAGAGCAGAAACTTTGGACTTGAACTTCAGGCAATCTTGGCAATGTTAAGACTATGTGGACTCTTGAAAATGGGCTAATGTATTTTGCATTTGGGCTATGTTGAGCTTTTGAGGATCAGGGTGGAATGTTATGGTTTGAATATGAGGTGCCCCTCAAAAGGTCACAAGTGACAATTTGGGAAAGCTGAAATGATTGGGTTATAAAAGCCTTAACCCACTCAATGAGCTAATTGCCTGATAGGGATTCACTGGCAACTATAGGCTGGTAGAGTTTGGCTGGAGAAGGGTGTCCCGGTCCAGCCCGGTTCTGACCTGAGGGACGGGCTGGGGATGAGACCTGAAATGGTCTTTCTTTATCCAAACTTTACTTCTCTTTTTATATCCATGCTTTACATCTCTCTTTCAAGGCAACGTTCATTTGTACTGCTACGACAAGATGCCTAACATTAAGTATCTCAAACAAGTCAAGGCAACGCTACAAGACTCTATTTCAGAACAAACATGGACAGCAATTTCTCACCGTTCTGAAGGCTGGGAAGTTCAGGAGCAAAGATAGGCAGGTTCGTCCGCTGGCAAGACCTTATCTTCCAAAGGAGCAGGGACACCACGAGCAGCAGAAAAGTGCGAGAGCTCTCTCCCTAAAAGAGGTGAGAGCCCCTGACTGTTGTCTGGAGCCTCTTTTTTAGAGGCCTTCACCCCGCCCCCTCGAGGCCTCTGCCTCTCTACATTAGCTCATTCATTGCCACACCTGGATTTCGGAGGCACACGTTTGACCAATAAGCCTCTACGTGTGCCTCTTGAAGGATCTAGAATAACTGGCAGGTGATACCAATGCAAAACTTCTGAAGCCCGTGTCCACACCCTGTTTTTCAAGCTTAACAATGTACAATCTAGCAGCCCCTCCCAAAGGAGCTTATGCAAACAGCAACAAGATCCAGAGCAGCTGATAAAGCAAAGGTCAGACCCCAACAGAAGGGGGTCATCGGGGGTGTGCATTTGGGGTATATATTTTGCATCTG
>PVKS010018267.1:0-19048 GCA_004027875.1 Aplodontia rufa
CACACACACACACACACATTCCTCCACTGAAGACATCTTCCTGGCACAGGGGCATCCTACATTTGTCCCATTTCATTTCCAGGGTGTGATTCTTCACCTATCCCCAAATTCATCCCTCTCTCTCCATCTCACCCATTGTACAGCAGCTGACAATTTATCCCCTTGATTTCTTGACATTTTCTTCTCTGCTCTTGGCTGGGAAAGTGTTTTGATCTGAATAGGGTTGTCTGTGCTTGGATTCTGCATGTTAATGATCTGGAGCTGGCAGGGATGTTAGGTGAGAGCACACAGTGTACTTTTTCTAGTTACGTTTCGCTTCATCGCTGCTATAGGGGCCTTTCTAAACGCCTACCACACAAGAGACCTACAAACCTAATCTTACCCTCTTCTGGGGACCCTCCAAGAGTCAGACAGAAACAGAACAGATGGCCTATTCGCCCACTAAATATTTGGACTCAGAAGCAAGATACTCCTAACAGCTCCACCACCAATGAAAGAAACACGTACATCTTGTTCAGCCCAGGCGTCACAGTGGTTACCTTTCACCTTGGTTTCAGCCCCAACCCAAGCCCAGCCAGTATATGATGCTGCTCTCTACCCCGCTGTATACTGCACACTCTCCCAGTCCAAAGGGAAGGGCTCCCAACCGAGGTGGGATCTGTAGCTCTGGTACCCGCCCTTCCCTCACAATCCTGGCCTGAAAACTCCACTTCCCGGATTCCCGGCCACTCTCTCCCGCCCACTCCCAGGGCGATCCAGCTAGCGCGGTCCTGATGCCAGCTCGGTGCCCAGCCCAACTGCGCACCGCCCCCCACAACAAGCCAGGCCCCTAGAACAGACCTTAGCTTCCTCCCTCTCCCGCAGACTCGGGTTCCCCTGATTCTGGACTCACCTCTCAGGCATAGCAATACTGAAAAAGTCCTACCCCGCACCCCCCTCCCAGCCACGCCACCAGGCTTTAACCCTGCTCGGGAGGGGCCTCCTCCCAGGGGCGAAAAGGGACCCTGGGTGATTGCCCCAGTATTCTCCCGCACCCCGCGAGTGTCCTGGGGCCCCCGAGGAGGGCAGATTCACGGGGCCCCGAAGGGTCACCACCCTGTCCCCCAGAGGCCAGCAGGTCTCCGCCGGCAGCGTGCTCCCTGCGGGTCCCCTGGAACCTGGGGGAGCCCGAGGCTGGCTAAGTCTGGCGCAGCCCCTCCCGAGGGCGGGCGGAGGTCGGCGCTGCGGCGCGCCCCCGGGGAGCACTCACGATGGTCACGCTGGCTTTGCGCAGGTCGCGGTTCTCCTCCTGCAGCGCCTTGCACTTCAGTTTGTAGGTTTCCAGCTCGATCTTCAGCACCTTGTTCTCCTGCTGCAGCGAGGCCAGGCGGTTGGTGAGCTCCTCCAGGCGGAACGGCGAGATGACAATGCCCCCCGACTTCCCACCGCCGCCGCCTCCCCCGCCGCCACCACCACCGCCGCCGCCCGAGGTCGACGAGCAGGACGACTGCATGGCGGCCGAGCTGCTGCTGTTGCCCCCCGCCCCGTCCGTGTCGCTCTCGCTGGCGCTGTCCGCCATGGCCGCCGCGGGCTGGGGAAAGGAGGTGGAGGAGGAGCAGGGAGGCGGCGGCGGCGAAGGCTGGGCTGCGAATGAGTGGGCGCCGGGCAAGCACAGGGGAGCGCCGAGCTGGGCGCCTGGCACCAGGGCGCAGACTCCGAGCGGCGGCGAGAGAAAGAGAGGGAGCTTCCCGCTGCCAAGGGACCTCCTCTGCCAGAGAACAGAGACCCCGCCCGGGCTCGGGCAGTATTGCACTGGGGCTCGCTCCAGCCGGGCCTGGCGCGCTCGCTAGGCCGCCCTGCAAAGCTTGCCAAAAGCTCGGGGAACCGCCCGCCGCCGCCTGGCGACAGCCGGCGGGCTGGAAGCGCGCGGGCACCGCGGGTGCTGGAGAGCCAGGCCCGCTCCGCACCACCAGTTAGCCCATCGCACGTGTTCCGAGGGCGGGCCTCCGAGCCCCCTAACGCAAGCCCACAGCTGCCCAGCCTCTTCCGGGCTCGCGCCCGCTCCGGGAGAAAGAGAAAAAAAAAAAAAAAAACAGGGCTCCACCAACCCCGCAGGTGCTGGGGACACGTGGAAAAGTCAACCTGGCTCCGGCATCCAGCCCCCGCCGAGTGGTGGCCCCATCTTCCGCCGACTGAGTGTGCGCTGTCTCCCTCTGTCTGTGTTACTCATACAGGCAGTTTTCTCTGCAGCAACCAAAGTGCCTGACCGAGGAGCTCTGGATAGAGCTAAGAGAAGCTAAAAGAACAGAAAGTTCCCCTGCAATGGGCCGGGTGGAACAACAGCAGCCACAGGTTAATCTCGTTACAAAAAGAATTTGCAGAAAAGACACACCGCCCTTTAGTCAAGTCATAAAAGCACACTGCGCTCAATTGTCTAAACAAGTTACAACTTTTCCCCCCAGTTTCCTTTTGCATTTTGCAAGCATTTCCATCACACGTCAGGCAATAAGATTAAGACACTAACATTTGTCTAATCCAAATAAAAAGAGAGAGAGAAACATTTTGTGGAAGGATTAAAACTTTTCAAACGCCAATTTTCCAAAGTAACTGCAGATAACATTATGCTATACAAACAGTCATGATTAAGTGATAGGACAGCGTAACTATCACCCTTTGCTATCTTCTCACTCACTTCTAGAAAACTTCAATGAAGAAAAATAAAATAGTCCAATATGGCCTAATTCAGAATTCCAGCAATGAAGAAGCATAAGAAATTCGAAATAGAAAACTTTTCCCCCGCCCCCTCCCCAAGAAAGGCTTGCAGGAAATTGGCCCATCAGGTGAGATGATTTTACATACTTAACCCTGTTGACACAAAACAGCTCTTACTTATGTATAAAAATTGGAAAGTGAAACTGACCAGATTAGTTTTATTATCCAAGTTTAGTCAACAGAAGAACACATGGAAACAGAAAATAAGAAGAAAAAAGTATAAAAAGTTTTCTATTGTTTTGAACTATTGCCAAGGTTTAAAAAATTTTAGTAAGAATATAGGTGGGTTTAGTGACTTTTATTCCCACTCCCCATTATCTTTAAACCTAATAATTAACTACTCAATAGCTAACAAATTGGTACCCCAGAACAAACCAACACCAAGTGTTCCAAATGACATCATCTGGTACCAAGATGGCTGCTTTTAGCAAACAGCTTAGAAATGCCAGCCGCAGTTCAATCTTGAATTTCTCCTACGTATTTTTTAATTTAGTACAGGAGGACTCAGTCACTGCTGATTTAGCAGGGAATAAAAACAAACACTTGACTTTGCTTTTCAGAAATATACAGCCAATCTAAATAACTTGATTACAAGTGATTCCATTTGATTGTCACTAAAACTTCTTTTTCTCCCTGACTTTTACTTTTCAGATCCAGTACAGGAGACAATCAGCCCGTTAAGTTGGAAGGAGCTTCTGGAAAACTCACTTGCTGGGTGACAGGGAAGAGTAAAGCTAGCAGGGAGTCGCACCACAGGGGGAGAACTCAGATTTAACAGCATTCTTTCCACTTTATTCAGCACTGTGATGGAATCTAAGAGTGGGTCTGGCTTCCATACCTCACAAGTTCCTATTGTTCCCTTCCCAGAGTATCTTAAGGCTTCCACTTTTAGAGCTCATAGTAATAGGAACATTCCTTCCAGGCAGGGAAGGGGGCAAATTAGCTCTCTCTTTAGCTTTATCACTAATCTGCTTTGGGAAGGCAGCTTGACTGCTTCTGGTCGGCAGAGGGGTGGAGTTTGAAGCGCCTGGCTTTCTTAAAGGGCCCTGTTATGGTAAGCTTAAGAATGTATTGGTCTTCAATAGGATTTGGAGGAAATCTGCATTTTGACATGGTACTTGTAGGCAATAATCGTGTTTGGAAGACTTTAGAGGAAAAGCCATCTTCTAAAGCTTCCCTGCTGATACAGATGGGAATAAACTGGAGAATATTTTTTTCTCTGTGGTTTTTATTGTTATTGCAAAGCAGAAGCGTGTCTAATTTTCTACTTCTTGTAAAAGTGATTCCCCTTTTAAACAGACTGTTTATCACAACACTGCTTCAATAATAGCATTACAATGGAAACACCAGTTACAAAACCAATAATATCATTATAAAACTCCTTCTCAGCTTTCTAGGGCAAATGAATCAGAAGAACAGAAGTTAGTATGTATTGCCTGGAGGAGGAAGGGGCAAATTTAGATAATCACCTCCATTGGAGAAATAATGAAATTTAGCTTTGCTATAAATTTAAGCTGCAAAAAAAAAAAAATATATATATATATATATGAACAAAGGAAAAGAATACCTTGTGGTCTAATTGAAAGGCACATCAAAAATCTAAATATTTGTTTCTCCAATGCCAGTTTTGCAGCTGATTTACTCTGTGGCCTTAAAATTTTAGTGTTTTGAATAGTAAAATTAAAATAATGGCATAACCATAGGGAAATTTTGTTGCTGACTATAAATAAATTGATCTATATTACTATATTTATCTCAGATTCAAGTGATTTTATTAAAACTCTGAAGGATTTGGTGTTTTGAGAACACACTAATAACATTTTTAAAAGAACTGAATGAGCCAAGTGTGAGCTGGCTATCCATAGAGTATCAGAATTTGGATGGAAACTGAATGAGCCCCCTGTGTGGCTTTGTGTGTGTGTGTGTGTGTGTGTGTGTGTGTGTGTGTGTGTATGTGTACCAGGAATAGACCCAGGGGCACTTAACCACCGAGCCATGTCCCCCAACCGTTTTTTAGTTTTTATTTTGAAACAGGGCCTCACTAAATTGGCTGGCTTTGAACTTGTGATTCTCCTGTCTCAGCCTCCCAAATCACTGGGATTACAAGCATACACCACCACACCAAGCTATTATTTTTTTGAAGGGTAGGGTAGACATAGTGTTTATTTAAATACAACATTGATCTAGAGCCAGTGTCTAGTAGAGAAGTTCTCAGTATTGGAGAACTGACACTTAAGGCTGAATAAAATTTAGTTGTGGGGAGCTGTTTAATAGCACCCCTATCCTCTACCTATAAGATTCCAGTAGCATGGTATTTGGGTCTGCTTTTTCACTACTGTGACTAAAAGACCTGACAAGAACAATTTTAGGAGGAAAAGTTCATTTGAGGGATCACAGTTTTGGAAGCCTTAGTCCGTAGAAAGCAGGCACCATTACTTGGGGCTTGGGATGAGGCTGAACATCCCAGCAGAAGAGCATGGCAGAGGGAAAAAGCTCAAGGCATCACATCACCAAGCAGAGAGAAAGAGAAACTCCATGCCAGATACAAAATATATACCCCAATGGTATGCCACCATGACCCACCATGACCCACCTTCTCCAGACACATCCTAGCTGCCTTCAATTGCCAGCTAATCCCTATCAGGGATCAACTCTTAAAACCCAACCATTTTACCCCAGACTTGCTGCGCTGTCACACACGAGATTTTGGGGGACATTTCACATTCAAACCATAACACATGGACATCTTGTGACATTGCCAAATATTCCCTGGGCGACAAAATTGCCCCCAGTTGAGAACTACTGATCTAGTAGAATAATTACTTTTGAAGGCTAAAGGCAGCGTCACTTTGGACTTCCTTTTCTAGCAAAATATTGTTTACGTAATGCTGAGTCATCAAGAGAATTTACCTCTTATTTAAGATCCTATTTGAGGGGCTGGAACAGTGCCTTGGTGGTTACAGCACTTGCCCAGCATGCGCAAGTACACGGGTTCAAACTCCAGCACCCACGTACACAACTAAGTATCAGAGCAACTAAAGCCATGTGAAAAACTCAATAAAAATTGATTCTCTCTGTCTCTCTCTGTGTCCTTCTCTCTTTAAAAAAAAAAATCCTATTTGATATTCCCATTGTCAACCAATCAGGAGATCCCGGACCCAAATATATACATCTACTGTTCCTACTATTTTTCGCAGCTCTATTTCTTTAATATTCCCTTTCAATATTTTAGACTTATTAATATTAAATTAGTCTTGGACATGCAACATTGCAAGCTGATAAGAGATCATGACTACAAAATTAATAATCTCGGACTGGAGTGGGGTGGCTCAGCGGTTATGGCAATGGCACTTGCCTGGCAGGCACAAGGACGTGAGTTCAGATCCCAGCACCGCATACATGGCGAAGTATCGGAGCAACAAGGGCCAAATGAAAAACTAAATAAAAGTGATTCTCTCTTTAAAAAAAAAATATGTATCTCATCTCTATTCTGTTTTTGTTCACTCATTATTGGTTCAAAGAAATCAAAATCACTTTTACAGATGGCAGTCTGAAGAATTAAGTGCTCAACTGAAGTAAATCAAATGAGAGTCAAGTAAAAATTTCAGCAAGAAAAAAAGAAAAGGAACATATGAATTATTTGTCAGGCAATTTGGCAATTTGTGAGACCTGAAACTTGTCCTGATGCAAATTGTATAGATTTGCTGTGCTATAAACAGAAAATGCATTTTTTTCTTTTGTAGAGAAAGAGAGTCAATTTTATTTTATTTTTTCATCTGATTTTTGTTTCTTTGATATTTAGTTGTGTATGTGGTGTTGAAGTTTGAAACCAGATCCTCACACATGGCAGACAAGCACTTTACCACTGAGCCACCTCCCCAGACTCCAGAGGGTGCTTTTTAAAATCACAGGAGAGCTCAATGAAAATAAAGAGAAAGCTCAGACTGTAATAGCAAAAGAAAAAAAAAATGAAACAACTTGAATGAGCACGTGTTATATAAATCCTGTTATATTCATGCAATGAAAATACGGAAAATGAGTAAGCTACAACAACATGAAGCAATGTGATAAGTGAACCTCACCAATATAATGATAAACAAAGGAAGACAGAAACAAAAGAGAATATGCTAAATGGTTCCATTTATGTAAATGTCAAAGATAGGCAAAAATAATCTACAGTGTTAGAAGCAAGAATATTGATTCTCCTTGAGAGAGAGTTATGACTGGAAAGGATACTAGGAGATTTCTAGTAATGTTCTTTTTATCAAAGTGCTTGTTACATCTGCTCACTCACAAAAAAGTATTAAGTTATATGTGTACTTATGATGCGTGATACATCATATTTCAATAAAATGTATGAATCTAAAAAGGGTAGAACCAGACACTGTGGCACATGCCTGTAATCCCAGTGACTCAGAAGACTGAGGCAGGAGGATCACAAGTTCCAGGCCAGCCTCAGAAATTTAGGGAGAGACCCTGTCACAAAATAAAACTTAAAAAGGGCTTGGGGGTGGGGATGGTGGTGCTTGAGCAGTGACTCAGCAGTTACAGTGCTTATCTGCCAAACCCCAGCATCACATATTCAACGCAGTGTCAGAGGAACAAGTCACATGACTAACTAAATAAAATTGATCTTCTCTTTCTCTCTCTCCCACTGTCCCTCTCTCTTTAAAAAATAAATAAACGAATAAAACAAAATTGAAAAGGGATGGTAAAAAAAAAAAAACCCTGGGATCAATCCCCAGTACATAATAACTAATAATAATAATAGTAAAAGAATAATAATAGTAGGAACTTGGGAGGCTATGGCAGGAGGATCACAGGTTCAGGGACAGCCTCAGCTACTTGAGGAGACCCTGTATCAAAATAAAAAGGATTGCGGATGTAGCTCAGTAGCAGAGTACCCATGGGTTCAATCCTTCATACCACACACACACACACACACACACACACACACACACAAACCTGGGAGTCAGGGCCTGAAAGAGAAGTAAGCCTGGCAGCTGAATCTGACTCAGTAGCATTGTGGGATTTGTTGACCACAGAGTTTGTGTTTAAAGCCCACCAAGAACAAGACTTGAGACCTTGGACCGTATAAGGAAGAAAGATATAAGTAAGACATCCACAAGATACCAGAACCATGAAAAAGTTACACTCACACTGAAAGGCTGAACTAGGGGGGAAGAATCTTCCTATTAGGAAACAGGTAAAAAACAAGGAAGTTTGACTCAGACTGTATTCAGAGTTTTGTTTTTTTTTTCTTTTTTTTTTTAAAGTCTGCTTGGAAAAATTATAGTATAGATCTAACATTCATGAGATTAGATGGTTCACGAATATACTTCATACTTTCTCTGTGGTCCATAAGTCTCCAAATTAACATACTATCTTGACATTGGTCTGGAATAAGAACTTTCAGTGACGGAAATGTTCTATATCTTAGTTACATAAATATATACATTGTCAAATCTTATTAAACATACTTAAAAACAAAAACTGTGTGGGCATGGTGGCAAACAACTGTAATCCCAGAGACTTGGGAGACTGAGGCAGGAAGACTGCAAATTAAAGTCCAGCCTTGGCAATGTAGCAAGATCCTATCTCAAAATAAAAAGGGCTGTCGATTTAGCTCAGTGGTAGAGCATCCCTTGGTTCAATCAGAAATTTCTCACACACATACACACTTGAAAGGGTGAATTGCATCCTATAAAAATATAACTGAAAAATAAACAGACTAAAAAAATTATTGGTGCTGCACAATGGTAATCTCCCTGGTAGACCTAGCAAAACAGAAGCAAGCAGAGATTCACTCTGAAAAGACACGTCTCAAAATAAAGATGGGATTACAATCAAAAACTGTAAAAGGTAGACAGAAATAATCCATTTTCAATAAAAATGAGCAAACAATAAAGAGCAGGATTATGTTGCCACAACTTCAGTTCATAAGAGTATTGGATAGAGTTGTATTGGATAAAATTAGGTATATTTAAAATAATTAAAAGCTACAAAAGAAAGAATAGAAAACATAGGAAAGAACATCACACAATCTGAATTAAAAATAGAATTACAAACAAACCCTATAGAATATATATTTTTTTTTTAAAGAGAGAAAGATAGTGTGTATGTATGTGTGTGTGTGAGAGAGAGAGAGAGAGAGAGACAGAGAGAATCAATTTTTATTGAGTTTTCCCCATGGCTTTCATTGCTCTGACACTTAGTTGTGTACGTGGGTACTGGGGTTTGAACCTGTGTACTTATGCATGCCAGGCAAGTGCTGTAACTGCTGAGCCACCGCACCAGCCCCTCCTATAGACTATATTGACAATAAAAATACAGTTTGTTAAAACACTTAACCCAAACATTGGAAACATGCTTGTAGTTAAAAACAAGTTAGCTTTATTTAGCTTCCTGCAGTAAAAGAGAATAAAAACCACAGGACTTGTGGGATAAGACAATTGTAGAATTTTGATTTGAACAAGATGATTCTAAGCAGGAGTTTATAAAGCAGCGGTCAGGCCTCCCTGTGCTTACCACAGACTATGTTCTTACACTGATTATATATAAAGAGGAGACAGAGCCAACCTACCCTGTATACACCTCAGTCCAGGCCATTGGCATGGTCCGTGTTTCGAACTGGGGTATGTGGAAAAAAACAAACAAAAAAATCAGTGGTCAGTTGTGGATTACATCTTTTCAATAGTGGGGGAAATATCCTAATAAAATGTACTTAAGCAGCAGGGGAATTAAAAGTATTCCTGGCAAAAAGTTATCATTGCCAAAAGTGTAGTCACTCATATTAGTCAAGAGTGGGATGTTTAGTCGTTTATTTTTTTTTGGTTGCAGATTATCCTTTCTGTCTTGGACTAACCACGGATATGGAATGGACTTATATGAGCATTGCTTTATTCTGTTATCATTGTTTTCTTTCAGTTAGGAACATAATGGCCTACCTGGTAGCTGCCACTTGAGCAATTATTCACTTCATTAAGTAATTTAATTTTAAAACCCTCAAGAAGTAAATTAATCATTAGATTAAATGCAACTGAAGAGAGAATGGGCAATGTAGAAGATAGATCTAAGGAAATTAGAATATGGCCCAAAAACAAATAGAGACGAAAAAAAATATGACAGCCGATAAAAGATTTAGAGAATAGAATAACAAGAGCCAACATAAATCTAATAGGCATTCATAAGTTAGAGAAAGGATGGAGGAACAATATTCAAAATAATGGCTGAAAACCGTTCAGAACCAATAAGAGGATGTGTAAATATTCATATTCAAGAGGTGCAATGAGAATGTAATGAATGAATAAGGATAAAATTGAATCCAGAGTAATTTAAACATATGCTGATATAAAACCTACAGAAAAGTTACAAGAAAATAAAAAAACCTTGTATGAAACCAGAGAGAAAAAGAAAACAGAAATTATCTACAAATAAGAATGACCTACAATTAGTATCAATAGATTTCTTAAAAGCAACAGTAGAATCCAGAAGAAAGTAATAACATCAATGTGCAAAGAGAAAATAACTACACCAGAATTCTGTTCATAGATATGCTACTATTCCAGCATTAGAATGAGTTGGGTACAGTTACTTAAACCTATATTCCCAGCCTCGGGAGGCTGAGGCAGTTGAATCCCTTGAACCCAAAAGTTTGAGGCAACCTAGCAATACTATATTAAGTAGAAGAAGAAGTCAGACATGGCGGTGCACTCCTGTAATCCCAGTGACTCAGGAGTCTGAGACAGGAGGATTCCCGGACTGAGGGCTGCCTCAAGAGCTTAAAAAGATTCTTTCTCAAAAAAAAAAAATTTAAAGGGGCTGAGAATATAATTCAGCAGTAGAGCATCAGCCTAGCATGCCTGAGGCCCTGAATTTAATCCCCAGTACCACTACCAAAAAAAAAAAGAGAGAGACATTTTACGATAAATACTGTACCACTAAAAGTCCATGAGTAAAGAACTTGGAAAGAAGTGGAAAATTAAAAAAAAAACTGACTACATAAATATAAAATAATAATGATGAATAATGGAAATTTAAAACCCAATAATAATAATAGCTGCTATTTTATGGAAAATTAAAATATTAGGAAAAACAACAAATAGAGGGAAATCAGAGCTAGGTATTCCAAAGATTTTGTTTTGTTAAAAAATAAAGTGGAGGAAATGAGTCTTTGATGCTTTTGTTAAGTAGTATAGGTCAAAATTTTAAAGTAAACCACTAATGAAATAGAACTGAAATGTTTACCTTCCAAATTAATCAAGCAGAATAAAACAAAACAGCAAATACTCTCTCTATCCAACAAAAATCTTTAATAAGCAAAAGGAGAAAAGAGAAGCAGCAGCGAAAATCAGAATAAATAGAAACTACTCACGCAAAAGAAGTTTACACAAATTTATATAAATACATCAGGAAGCATAATAACCGTAATAGAAACAATTTATTGGGACAGAAGGAATTCAGAAAAGAAAGAAGAAAAAGTCTAACTTTCTTTTTGTTTTGTCCTGGAGATTGAACCCAAGGTTGATTTACCACTGAGCTACATCCCCAGCCCTATTCATATTTTATTTTTAGACATTTCTTGCTAAATTGTGCAGACTGGCCATGAACTAGCAATCCTCCTGCCTGAGTATTTGGGATGATAAATCACACATCAACTGAGCACACTAAAACTAAGGATTCAGAAATTTTTGAAAGTAAAAGAAAATTTAAAATATACCATGCAAAAAAAAAAAGACAACCCCAAAAAACCTACCAAAAGCAAACTGGAAAACTGGAGAACCCATATGATATGTTTTGGATCTGTAATGTCACCCCAAAAGTTCATTTATTGAAGACTTGGTCCCCAATATAGTAATGTTTAGAGGTGGAATTTTTGAGAAGTGATTTGATTAATCCATTTGATGAATTAATAATTTGAATGGACTATTTGGAGGTGGAAATTATAGGCCAGCAAGGCATGGTTGGAGGAAGTAGGTCACTAGGGGCATGCCAATAGGGACTAATATCATCCCTAGCCTCTTTTGTGCAAGCGCGTGCGCGTGTACACACACACACACACACACACACACACACACACACACACTCCTCTCTGCTTCCCAGCTGCTTTTGTCTCCTAATACCCTTCCACCACAATGTTCTGACTCACCTCAGGCCCAGAGCAATAGATCCAGCTATTGGACTAAAACTTCCAAAACTGTGAGCCAAAATAAACCTTTCTTATCCAAGTTGTTTCTGACTAAGACAGAATATTGGTACCAAGCAGTGGGGCTGTTGCTGTGACTACATCTGGCGTTGTGTTCAGAAGACTTTGGAACTGATTTGCAGGAGGAGTTTGGAAGAGTTTGGAGATACTGGCTAGAGAAGCCTCACCATGTTGTAAGCAGAGCTTAATGGATCATTGTGGTGTGATCTCGGAAGAGACAGGAATGCAGACAATAAAGACTGTGCTTCTGAGGTTTCCAATGAGAAAGAGGGCTGTCTCTCTCTGTTCCCCCTGCTTTATTCTGCCACACCCTTCCACCATGATGCAGTCAGCTGACCATGAACTGAAACCTCTGAAACTGAGTCAAAATAAATCTTTCCTCTTCTAAGTTGTTTTTCTCCAGTATGCATCACAGCAACGAAAACCTGACAAGCACACCATATTAAAATAACCCCTCAAAGAAATAAGGAATGCACTGGGTAGGGTGACACATACCTGTAATTCCAGTTACTCAGGAGACTGAGGAAGAGAACTGCAAGTTCCAGCTCAGGATGAGCAACTTAACAAGACCCTGCCTCAAAATAAAAAAATAAAAAGGGCTGGAGCAAAGCTCAGTGATGAAGTGCACCTAGGTTCAATCACCAGTACTACAAAGAGCGAAAGAAAGAGAAAAGAAAAGAGAAATAAAGAATTTTACAAGATCAAAGAAGGGAAACATCTAAAAATTAAAAGAATAAGCAATCCAAATATATATAACAATTTTAAATTTTATATAATGCTATATATATTTTAATTGTGCGTGTATATATAATTCATAGAATTATAAGTATAAATTGACAAATCTATGATCATTCTAAATGATCATAGCACATCTCTCTGTTGAAAAATTAGGCAAAGAATTTTTAAGAACCTGGAGAGTTAAACAACATACTTGATCTAATAACTATATAGTACCTGCACCCAATGATTATAGAGCGAACATTTTATTACTTCTTAAACATACCAAAACTGACAATGACCTAGACCACACAGTAAATCCCAACAATAAATAACACCTCATACGTAAGGGCTTACTCTATTCCAGGCACTGGTTAATTGCTTCAGTGCACTTTATGTATTAACTTGTTTAAACCTCACAGCAACCATGTTTAGGTAGGTATTATTATTATTCTACTATTTTTCTTTTTTGTGTGTGGTACTTGGAATTGAACCTGGGGTTTCATTATGTTAAACAAGTGCTGTACCTGAGTTATGCCACCATCCTTATTTATTATTTGTATTTATTTATTTATTGGTGCATTACAGTCATGAGGAATGGTGGGACATGTTACATATTTGAATATGCATACAAGATTTGCCAAAACCATTCCCCAGTATTTTCCCTTTCCTTCCCCTCTTCCCTCCTCTTTATTGATATACTTTATTGATCTCCCTTTGTTGTTCATGATATCTGCCCCACCACCTTTATTTTCCTTTTTCCTCTCTAGCTTCCACATATGAGAGAAAACATAGGACCCTTGATCTTCTTAGTTTGGCTTCCTTACTTAACTAATGTTCTCAAATTCCATCAATTTTTTGCAAATGACATAATTTCATTCTTCTTATGGCTGAATAAAACTCCATTTTGGGTGTGTGTGACTCATTTTCTTTATCCATTCATCCATTCATGGATACCTAGGCTAGTTCCATAATTTGGCCGTTGTGAATCATGTTACTGTAAACACGGGTATGCATGTACCACTATCGTATGCTGACTTTAATTCTTTTTTTTTTTTTTTTTTTTTTTTTGAGGAGTAATGGAGTAGGATTTATTTAGGAAGAAGAGCAGAGACTCCGCAAAGCGGAGGGGCACCTGGAAGCAGGACACCCCTGACTTTAATTCTTTAGGATAAATACCAAGGAGTGTTATAGCTGGGTCATGATTGTACCATTTCTAGTCTTTTTTAGGAACCTCCATACTGATTTCCATAGTGGTTATTCTAATTTACGATCCCACCAAAAGTGTGAAAGTGTTCTTTTTTTTCTCCATAGTCTCTCCTTTATTGCCATTTTAAAGGTAAGACAACTCAAGCTAGAGGAAATTAAGAAGGTCCAAAGTCATCAATTGATAAACTGAAAGATGTGATTCCTCTCTCTCTCTCTCACTCTCTCTCTCCCCCTTCCTCTCTCCCCCTTCTGTGTGGTGCTAAAGATTGAACTCATGCAACACTAAATGAGCACACTCCCACTGAGCTATATCCCCAGCCACTTTTTTTAAATACAGAAAACTGTAAAAGATACCCTCACACACATATGAACTAATACATTTTGCCCTTTGGTCATATTTCTAATAGTCTTTCTTCTAAAAGAAATAAGGCAGAATAAAGTACCCTTTACTAACTATTTGCAGTTTGATTACCAACCTCTTGCCAACATGATGGATACAGATCCTTTCAGTTGACATTTTATACATTGATTATGACCACCATCTGCCACCATTTTGCAGTGGATATTCACATACAAGTATAGAAATAAACATCGGCATCAATTTTAATACCTATATGGAGTAGAGAGGGAAGGGAATTTTGAGTAAGAAAAAAAACTTTCTTATCAAAAAACAGTAAGAAATTTGATGAAGCCAGAACATAACTGTCTAACAAGAGACTAAAGACATTTTGGGATCACATTTGAAGCATTCTTTTTAAATGGCACAATAAAGAGTTTAGATTTATCCAGTAAAAAGTAAATCAAAAAAGTTATTTTTTTTTCCTCTCAGGAAGAGTGGTATGTTCAAATATGTTTAAAGAGATAACATAATGTCACAACCCAAATAATTTCATGCATAAACATAATACACTTCTTGAGTATAATAAAATTAATAGCAATTCAGGGCTGGAGCAGTGGCTCGGCGGTTATGGTACTTGCCTAGCATGCGTGAGTACATGGGTTCAAATCCCAGTACCATGTACGCAACGAAGGCCACAAGAAAAACTAAATAAAGTTGATTCTCTCTTTCTCTCCCTCTCTCTCTCTTTCTCACTGTTCTTTTTCTCTTAAAAAATTAATAGCAATTTTTTAAATACGTAATACCCTATTGATACCAAAATTCTCCCAATTGTTTCTAGCAGGCTTTTTGCAGCTGGATTATGCAAACCAAAATCTAATCAAATACCATACATCACATTGCATTCGGTTCTTTTGTCTCCTCGATCTCTTTATTTTCGTAAAATCTTTTCATCACTTTTCTTCATTTCATTAAAATACTGAAGATAATTGGAGAATATTCCACTACTAGATAGACCTATTTTTTCTTTTGTCATGGTTTTTATTGATTCTTCTGACCTTGGTGTTTCCTATAAAACAGATTTTAGGTTTACAATTTGTTTACATTAAAGTTAAACATTTTGGCAACAATACTTCACAGGGGATGGTGTGTGCGTTGTACTGCATTACATCAGGAGATACATGACGTCTGATTGTTGGCTAAGAACAGATGCTATGATTAATCAGTGAGTTAAACCTTGCAGGTCTTACCATGCAATGTTGTAGTTTACTTTTTCTACCAGCCAATACTCTGGGAGGTGACATCTTGACACGGGATACATTGTCGTCCTCTCCCATCATCGCTAGACCATGGTGTAGCATCCCTGAATGATCCTCATTTCAATCAGTAGTTTCTTCACAAGGTACGAAATAGTGTTTTTCTAGTTCTTCCATTTCTACCTGCATTAGCTGTTACTCTTTTCTAAAGTACAGGTTCTTTGGTTTTTAGTAGAGATTATTTAGTTGCCTGATATTCAGCTTCTACTAAAAGGCAGGATACATGCTTAATTATAGGGCTTATGTCATTAACAACTATGCCTTCCTGCCACTCCATAAAACCATGAAGATTTCTGATTAAAAGGAAATTTAAAAAGAAGTCATTAATACGTATAACTAAAATAATATATATTGAGACATATAAAGTAAATAAAATCTGGGTCAGACGTATATTTAACATAATAATTGACAGGTATTTATAAAAACTATACTTTGCAAACTACTTACCAAACATGTGCACTACTAGGGCTGGAGCAGTGGCTCAGTGGTTATGGTGCCTGCCCAGCATGCGCAAGTATGTGGGTTCAAACCCCAGCAACACATGTATGCAACTGATTGTCAGAGCAACAAAAGCCATGTGAAAAACTCAATAAAAATTGATTCTCTGTCACTGTCTCTCTCTCTCTCACTGTCCTTTCTTTAAAATAAAAATGTGCACTACTGCTAAAGAAGTATCAGACAGTAAAATTCAGAAAAAGGAGATAAAGGGTGAGTATCTATAAGCAATTTAGACATGATATACATTTTTTGTAGGAAATAGTTTGCTACCAACAAAGAATGTTACCTTCGAATAAATTGAATCAGCAGTTTAATGTGTTCCTCCCATACCAAGAGACCATCCCCTGAGATCAGATAGATTTATGAGGGTGCCACCAAAGAACAAATAATCCCTGCCTTATACAAACTGTTCCAGAAAATAGAAAACAAGACAATAATTCACAACTGTTTTTTATAGACAACACACACCTGTTATTAAATCCAACACACATACACAAAGGACATGAAATACTATTAAATTGCTAACTATTCAGCAAAATTGTTCTTTCCTTGTTTAAGCACATACCCATATAAAATCTCCCTGACTCTCTAGTCAGGTGTGGGCATATGAGCCAGATGAGGTAATCCCAGCAATTTGGGAGGCTGAGGCAGAAAGATAGTAATATGAAGGCTAGCCTCAGCAATTTAGCAAGACCCTATCTCAAAATTAAAAAATAATAATAATAGAAAGGGTTGGGGATGTAGCTCAATGATAAACTGACCCTGGGTTGAATCCCCAGTAGCAACATAAATAAAGTATTCAAATAAGAAATAGTATACAAAGGATCTGATGTATATCAAACCAAAGTTAAGGTTTGATAAGACTGGATCATTCATACCAAGGTGTTCAATACTTTCACATGTTTGAAGTATATTGATCTTCATTTTGCATGGATTTCATATCTGTGAATTACCTACTTATTAAAAGGTATTTGCTGGGGCTGGAACGGTGGCTCAGCAGTTATGGTGCTTGCCTGGCATGAGCAAGTACACAGGTTCAAACCCCAGCACCATGTACACAACGAAATGTTGGAGCAATCGAGGCTATATGAAAAACTAAGTAAGAATTGATTCTCTCTCTCTCTTTCTCTCTTTCAGTGTCCCTCTTTCTTTTAAAAAAATGGATTTACAACCCCAAAATCAGTAGTCAGTCATTCACAGATAGGCCAAGACTGGTAAAAAACTAAACTCACACATCATGTGCCTTCACGCTGCATTGGAGCAAGCAACACTCTGCATTGTTTCAGCTCTCGTAGCCTAAAATCTGTCCTCCTTAGTATATTTAGTGCCACGTGTTTCACAGTTTTATGCTTTTATTTGTGGTTTCACTGTTTAAACAGCCCTCAAGCCCAATGCATGTGTCATCTGTGAAAATGGGGTAGGACAGTAAAATGTCACGTCCCTGAAATGCCCCTTTCCATTTCTCAAAATCTAGCCAAGTCAAGGGGGACAATGCAAGTGGGCCCAGTCCAGAATGTCCAGATAAGTGTTATCTTGAGGAATACTGATGCACTCACTCATGCACTGGGAACTGGTGTCATCTGTAGAACTTGCATGTACACAAAGTTCCTTGGAATGCTGGACACACACTGGGACAAAACAAACTCATGATGTCACTGATTCTGTAAGCTAACCTTTAAAGCCCCCTCCCCGTGGTATCTGGGGTTGAACAGAGCACTGTGGAAGGAATGATTGCTCATTCAACCAGGTGCCACTGAATGAAGCTCCCTGACTGACTGAGGCTACCTCCTTCTGGTGACGTGCCAAGAAGGATGGAGGTGCTTCTTGTCCAGCAGGTCACCATGGTCTTTCTTGCAAAGTGCCATGAAGGATGGATGCTAATTGTTCAGTCCATTTCCAATTGACTTTCCCCATAAGTTTTCAATACACTTATGTCTAACATGCTATCTCCAGGTATCTTCTTTGATCTCTCAGAAACCTAGCCCACATCAATGTTCATCAGGGAAATTGGTCTGTAATTTTCTTTCCTTGACATACCTTTGTTGGACTTTGGAATCAGTGTAATATTTGCTTCATAAAAAGTGTTTGGGAGAATAAATGAATGGGATGCAATCAAACTAAAAAAGTTTTTGCACAGCTTAAGGTCTAGTCAGGAGCATCAAGAGAGAACCTACAAAATCACAAATAATCCAAACAATAAATGGGCTACGGATCTTAAAAGAAACTTCTCACCAGAAGAAGTCCAGAAAGCCCATAAATATATGAGAAAATGCTCCACATCATTAGCTATAAGGGAAATGCAAATCAAAACTTCAATGAGATACCACCTCACTCCTGTTAAGAGTGGCAAAAATGGAAAATTCTAACAATAACAGATGCTGGAGGGGCTGTGGGAAAAGAGGAACAATGTCACCCTGCTGGTGGGACTGCAAACTGGTTCAGCCACTATGGAAAGCAGCCTGGAGAATCCTCAAAAAATTAAGGATGGAACCTCCTTATGACCCAGCTATCCCAATCCTAGGTATTTTCCCAAAAGAATTAAAATCAGCATATTATAGTGACGTGGCTTCATCAATGTTTATAGCAGCTCAATTTACTATAGCTAGACTATGGAACCAACCCAGATGCCCCTCACTTGACGAGTGGATACAAAAACTTTGGTACATATATACAATAGAATACTACTCGGCCATTAGAGAAGACAATATTATGGCTTTTGATATCAAATGGATGGAGATGGAAAGAATTATGCTAAGTGAAGTATCCCAATCTCAGAGACTCAAGGACCAAATGGTATCTCTCATCTGTGGAAGCTAGAATATATGGGGAAGCAGTATGTTAGATGACTAAGTTAACAATAACTTTAAATTGTATGATTCTCAACACAACTGGGAGATGACTCCCTAGGCTACTTGGATGTGTAGGGAGGGGGATGAAAGGGGAGAGTGTGTAGGAAGAACTCCAAGGAGACTGGAGAGTGGGAATATGGGGGAATCATCTCAGAAGTAGATCTCT
>PVKS010018267.1:19148-40532 GCA_004027875.1 Aplodontia rufa
TAAAAAAAAAAAAAAAAGAAAGAAACCTAGCCCACAGGCCTAGCACAATTGGGCTGTGTACAGTACAATGCTAAAGTGCTGTCAAGAAGTATGTAACATGTCTTACAGAGAAAACAGACATTAGATCAGCTTCGTTTAGGCAGAAGTTGTAATGTATTTATCCATAAGTTCAATGTTCTGAATCAAGGCATTCTAAATGTTTCTGTTGAGAGAGAAAGAGAGAGAGACAGTGAGAGAGAGAGAGAGAGAGAGAGAATTTTTTAATTTAGCTTTTCATGTGGTTTTCATTGTTCCAACACTTCGTTGTGTACATGGTCCTGGGGTTCAAACCCATGTCCTCCTGCACTGCCAGGCAAGCGCTATAATTGCTGAGCCTCTGCTCCAGTCCCTCTCTCTCTTTTTTTTAACAGGGTCTCCCCATGTTGACCAGGTGGGCCTCAAACTCTTGATCCTCCTGCCTCAGCTTCCCAAGTAACTGGAATTACAGGCATGTGCCACTACACCTAACTCTAAAGAGGTTTCTTTAAGTAGAAATTCACATAAAGCTAGTATATTTTTATTGACTGATGAAAACGGTGAGACCCAAGGTTTGCAGGAACCTAATCTGTATTTCTCCCAGAAGCAACGACTATGTCTTCCCTGATTCAATGTTCATAGCAAAGTAACTCCTGCAAATAATGAGACTCAATAGTATTCAATTAAAAACACCATAACAGGTACTTCCAAGAATGTGCAGGCTGTGATGTCTCCTTAAAAAAAATTTTTTTTAAAGAAAGAGGGGACAGTGAGAGAGAGAAAGAAAAAGAGAAGCAATTTTTATTTAGTTTTTCAAGTAACCTCCATTACTCAGACACTTCGCCATGTACGTGGGTGCTGGGGTTTGAACTCGCGTATTCGCGCATGCCAGGCAAGCGCTGTAACCACCGAGCCACCGCTCCAGCCTCTCCTTAAAATTTTGGACAAAATGAAATGTAAATATAATAAAGACTATTAAGCATATTGTGGAAAGATGATGGAATAGGAAGCATTAGAAACCTATTTCCCTACCTAGACAACAATTACATTGGCAGAACATGCCGATGTAACTCTTTAGGAACTCTGTAGTCTTTTGAAGACTTCAGGGCAAATTTTGGATAATAAAGTGCAGTTGATTCAGCAAATTTCAACTCAGCACAGTCGCACAGCTACTCCTCCCCAACTTGTATTTCATGGCACAGGGTGAGCACATTTTCCCAAAGCAGCTTGCAAACAGCCTTCACGAACCAAGATGAGGGTGGGGGAACACACCCTGTCCTTCACATATTGAGGATCTGTGCTCTGATCCCTGGTTACTGCTTCTGATTATGGAGGGACAGAGGACAGAGGTGGGTGACCATTGTTCTATCTCCCTATTGCTACTGTGTTCCAAATGAAATAACTTCCGGGGATTTTAAGAGTCAATAACCCTTCTCTTTCCCTTCACTTTTCTCTTTTTTTCCCCCTTTTGGGAGCCAGTTATTAAAGATCAAGATATTAAAAAAATAACTATATAGGGCTGGAGCGGTGGCTCTGTGATTACGGTGCTTGTCCAGCATGCATGAGTACACGGGTTCAAACCCCAGCACCCATGTACACAACTAAGTGTAGGAGCAACAAAAGCCATGTGAAAAACTCAATAAAAATTGATTCTCTCTGTCTCTCTGTCTCTCTCTCTCTCTCACTGTCCTTCTCTATTTTTTTTTAATTTTTTTTTTAAAGAGAGAGGGACAGTGAGAGAGACAGAGAAAGAGAGAAACAACTTTACTGAGTTTTTCACATGGCCTTAGTTGCTCCAACACTCAGTTGTGTACGTGGTGCTGGGGTTTGAACCCGGGTCCTCGTGCTTGCCAGGCAAGCGCCGAAACCGCTGAGCCACCGCTCCAGCCCCTGTCCTTCTCTCTTTAAAAAAAAATAAAATAAAAATAACTATATAGCTGTGAACACTTATACACACATGTAGTCCAACTTACTCAGGAGGCTGAGGCAGGAGGATAGCAAGTTCAAGGCCTTGGGCAACTTAGCAAGATCCTGTCTCAAAAATAACACAAAATAAAAGACAGGAATATAGTTTCAATAAAACTTTAAAAGTCACAAAATAATTAATTGAAATGACACATTTCTATAAACAACAAATAGATAAAAGAAGAAATCAGAGGGAAAATTAAAAAATATTTAGAGATGAATTAACACAAAAGCATAATGTGCCCAACCTTATGGGATGCAGTAAAATCAGTGCCAAGAGTAAATTATGGCTATAAGTAATTACCTTAAAAAACGAGAAGTGACTCAGCAGTTGGAGCACTAGTCTGGCATGTGAGAGGACCCGGGTTCAAACCCCAGTACCACATATACAACTAGGTGTCAGAGAAACAAAAGCCAGAAGCAAAAATAAATGAAAACTGATTCTCCCTCTCCCTCTCTCCATCTCTCTCTCTCTCTCTCTCACACACACACACACACACACATTTTCTCCCTCTCTTTAAAAAAACAAAAACAAAAAAAATAAGGATCTCAAACCAATAATATAATTTTAAAACATTAAGGGAGTTAAAAAAGGAAGAATAAAGTAAATCCAAAGCCAAAAGAAGGAAATAAATTGATTACTTCCTTGGTTGGTTCTTTGCAAAAAAACCCAAAAAAGTTGAGTTGGGTTTTTTTATTTTTAGTTTTTGTTGTCACTATTTTTTTTTAAAGATTAAGAAAATAGATCTTTACTTAGATGGGCCGAGAAAGAGAGAGGGAGAAAGAAGTTTAAATTAATAAAATCATCATAATAATAAATAATAATAATAATAATATTAATAATAATAATAATAATAATTAATATTGCTATAGTCGCAGAAATCAAAAAGATTACAAGAAAGTCAATTGTATGTCAACAAACTGGAAAACTTAGATGAAATGGACCAATTCCTAGAAACACAAAATCTATCAGGACTAAATCCTGGCCAGATTTAGCGGTGCATACCTGTAATCCCAGCTACTTGAAATGCAGGGGAATTGCAAGTTTGAAGACAGCCTGAGCAATTTAGCAAGACCCTGTCTCAAAATAAAATACAAATTGTTAGGGATATAGCTGAATGGTAGAACTCTTGCCGAGCATGTATGAGGCCCTAGTTCAATCCCAGTACCAGTACTGGTGAGAAAAAAATCAACTAAATCCTGAAGAAAGAGAAAATACGAATAGACTTCTAACTATTATGATTAGTAATATAAAAGGAATATGCAAAAAGGTATATGTATATATGTATGTGTATATATATATATATATATATATATATATATATATATATATACAGAGAAAAGTGATGGTGATTACGTCACTGGTTAATTCTACCAAATATTTAAAGAAGAAATGATACCAGTTCTTCTAGAATTTTCCCAAAACACTGAAGAGGGGAAATACTTTCTAACTTATTCTATGAAGTCACCATTACCCAGACAGACACTACAAGGAAAACAAAACAAAACTAGACCAATATCCTTATGTACTTTGATGCAGATATACTCAATAAAATACTAGCAAGCCAAATTTAACCCACATTAAAAGATTAAAACTGAGTGGGATTTACTCCTGGAATACAAGGATAGTTCAACATAAAAAAAATCTATGTAATATACCACATTAACTGGATGAAGAAGTAAAAAAACTCACATGATTATTTGAATTGGTACAGAAAAAGCATGTTGCAAATTCAAAACCCTTTCATGATTAAAACAAACAAAAAACTCAACACACTAGGAATAAAAGAAAACTGCTTCAACACAATAAATTCATGTATGAAAAACCCAGTGAATTTACATTCATTACATAGTTCATGGTGAATGGTTGGAAGATTTTCCTCTAAGATCAGTAGCTGACAAGAATGCCAGCTTTCTTTTGAACATAGTATTGAAAGCTCTGGAAAGTATTCAACACAGTAGTAGAAGTTCTAGCCAGAGCAATTAGGCAAGGGGAAAAAAAAAGGAAAGAAAGGAAAGGCATCCAAATCAGAAAGAAATAAAATCATCCCTATGCATAGATGATATGATCTTATATAGAAAACCCTAAAGAGTCAATAAAAAGCCTGTTAAAACTAATAAAAGATTTCAGTGAAGTAGCAAAATATAAATTCAACACAAAAATATCACTTGCATATCTGTATACCAATGGAACAAGTGGAAAAATCAGGAAATTGTAAAAACAATTCATTTATAATAGCATCAAAAAGAATAACATACTTAGGAATTGTTTTAACAAAGGAAGCGAAGGACTTGTACAATGAAAATTATAAAACATTGCTGAAAGAGCTTATGGAAAACCTACATAAATGGAAGTACATACGTTAATTGAAAGACTTAATATTGTCAATATTTCAGTATTCCACAAAGTGATTAAATTCAATTCCTATTAAAAATTCCAATGGTATTTTTCGTAGAAACAGAAAAACCCATCCTAAAATTTATTTGGAATCTTAAGGAACCATGAATATCCAAAGAAATCTTTAAGAAAACAAAATGGGAGGAGACATTCTTCCTGATTTCAAATCTTAATGCAAAGCTACAGTAATCAAAACAGTATAGTACTGACATAAAGACAGACATATAGACCAGTGGAATGAAATAGTCCATAAAGAAACCTTCACATATATGGTCAGATCATTTTTGGTAAGGTTGTCAAGACCATTCAAGCAAAAATTGCAATCTTTTCAACAAATGGTGCTAGGAAACATATATATCCATATGCAAATGAGTGAAATTGGACCTTTATATCATACATATAAACTCAAAATAGAACACAGGTCTAAATGAAAGGTATAACTATACTCCTGGAAAAAATTTTCATGGATTTGGATTAGGTATTGGTATCTTAGACATGATAACAAAAGCACAAGTAACATAAGATAAAAAGAGAAAAACTAATTAATTAGAATTTTTTTAAATATTTTTCCTAAAGAGAGAGGGACAGTGAGAGAGACAGAGAGAGAAACAACTTTATTTAGTTTTTCACATGGCCTTTGTTGCTCCAACACTTAGTTGTGTACGTGGTGCTGGGGTTTGAACCCGGGTCCTTGAGCTTGCCAGGCAAGCGCTGAAACCGCTGAGCCACCGCTCCAGCCCCTAGAATTTTTAAAAACTTCTATGATCCAAAGGACACCATCAAGAAAATATAAGATAACCTGGCATAATGAGAGAAAATATTTGCAAATCAAATACCTGATAATGAATTTTACAAAGAATGTATAAAGAACTGATTGCTTACCAATAAAAAGGAAATTATCCAATTTAAAAGATGAATAAAGAAAAAATGAACAGAGGATTTTGAATAGACATTTTCTCAAACAAGATATACAAATAGTTAATATTACTTAAAAAATCATTATCATTAATTATTAGGAAACTGCATACTAAAACCTTGAGATACTACTTTATACCACTGAAAACACAGATATTACCCAGTGTCAGTGAGGAAGTGGAGAAATTAAAACCTTCACATAATGCTACTTGGATTGCAAAATCGGCAGCCACTTTGGAAAACAAGTTGGCAGTTTCTCCAAATGTTAATATATAGTTATTATTTTACTCACTGATTCTGCCTAGTGTATATCTGAGACAACTGAAAAAGTATGTTCATTCAGAAACTTGAACACAAATGTTCATAACAATATTGGGCAGAATAGCCTAAAAGTTGAAACAACTCAAATGTCAATGAACTGGTGAATGGATTT
Source organism: Aplodontia rufa (assembly GCA_004027875.1). Classification (NCBI taxonomy): domain Eukaryota; kingdom Metazoa; phylum Chordata; class Mammalia; order Rodentia; family Aplodontiidae; genus Aplodontia; species Aplodontia rufa. The sequence continues at coordinate 24,875 of PVKS010018267.1, forward strand.
TAAAACAAGTGGTATATCCACACAATGGATATTATTTAAACCACTACAAGGAATGAAATAACACATAATACAACATAGATAAACCTTGGAAACAATATGCTAAGTGAGAGAAGGCAGAGATAAATGAACAACACGGCATGATTTCATTTACATGAAATGTTCAGTTAGGGAGATCCATAGAAATAGAAAGCAGATTTGTAGTTTCCAGGGACTCAGGAGAGGGTGAGATGAAAGAACAATGTTGATAGATACATTCAAGATCACACAGAAAGCAAGGAAATCTTCTGGAGTCAAGTGTGGTGGCACAACCCTGTAATCCCAACTACTAAGGAAGCCAAGACAGGATGATCCCAAGTTTAAGTCCAGACTGGGCAGCATAGCAAGAGCATCTTAGAAAAGAATTTTTTAAAGAACTGGGGGTGTTGCTCAGTGTTAAAACACTTGCCTAGCAAGTGTAAGGTCCTAGGTTCAATCCCCAGTACCACCAAAAAATAAATAAATAAATAAATGAAAGACAAGCTTACCGATATGTGTTCGGAATGCATATTCTCATATGATAAATTAGGCAGGAGTGTGGTCCTGAGTGACCATTCTGTAAGAGGTATGTCTTTTCTGTCAAACTTGAAAGATGATAATGTATAACCCACTACCTCCATTTTAGATCCCCCTCCCCCTTTGCAGATAGTAACTCCCTCACCTGTGTCTGCCCACTTGCAGATGCTCACCTCTTTCCAAGGACCCCTTCCGGTACCCACCCATCCTCTTCCGGTGAAATTTGCTGAATCACCAGGACCCTCACCACGCATGCGGCAACCCCCATCCGCACTCTCTCCCAGTCGCCGCCTACTCCCTCTTCGTACCTGCCTCCACCTAACCACAACCAATCACGCAAACTGTGCACCTGAGCTCCTCCAATTAGAGCGAAGGGCAATATTGCGTCAGGTAGGAATTAAAAACCCCTCATTTCCTCGCTGGGCGTGCATTCTATTGCCCTTGTCCAAAGTAAAATATCTCCCTTGCTCACCCACACTCAACCACGTGTTTGATTTCATTTATAACAATTTGGCACCTGGTGTGGGATTCAACAAGTCACCTGGGGGTCATGGGGATCCTCCCTCAAGGGGAGACGCATCCCACTGTCTTATTACGGTAGCCCCAAGTGTGGAGAATGACCAGGATTCCCAAGGCCAAAGGAGGTCGAAGGTGAATGGGCAACGCAGCGGGGCACAAGTCAGCCAGAATCACGGAAAACAAATAATTTTGAGAACAAACCAAAGGTAGGAACTATCTTTTTCTTAAATTCGAAGGAAGAAAGGGATATATACTGCCTTGGTGGTCGATATATCCTGTGGGGTTTGATCTGAGTGGGTTTGAGACATTTCTGGGATACAGGGTAAAGGTGCCAACTCCAAATCCGCAATGCCGGCAACCGAAGGGTAGGGCGAGGACAGGAGTAATTGCTCAAGGAACAAAGGGTGTCATAAGAGAAATCCAGTAATTTTTATGCAGGCTATTTTTCTTGGACTCAGAAACCCCGGGAGAAAACAGGATGGGAAATAAAAATTCTGCTGTAGAAAAGCAGGATGCCGGCAGGGGAAAAGACACAGAAATCACTTTATGTAGCTCTTCAGGCTACACGTGAAAATATTAGGAGGATAATCCTAAGACGAAAATGAAGGAAAAATAAAAAATGATAGAATATTATTGCTGTATTTGTACCCTAGAACCTATGCTACATTCGTCAACATACTGGCCAAAATTTGGGGCACATAAGGATTGGATATGCCAATTGTTAATAGAACACAATTGTTAATTGATAAAGACCCTAACAATTGGGAAGAAATAGAATGTGCTCTCTGTTAAAAAGAAGGACCTAAAGTCCTCTTCCCTCTTAAGGTCAACAAAAACAGAAACAGGAGAAGAAAAAATTAAAATGGATAGGATCCCCTAAGTTGCCTTCCCCCACCATTCATTTCTAATTCGGCTGAAGGGCAAAACCATCTCCTGCTCCTGGAATATTTCAATGAAGGGTGAGAGGAAACCGAAGCTGACTGCAGCACCTTCAGTCCCTTCTCTAAGTTCATACCTTCCCAACATAGATAAAAAAGATAATTAGAACAATTTCTTGGCCCTCAACTCCACATTCTGAACTCATGTCTATTTTAAGTATTTTATTCTCTAAAGAAGAAAGGGCAATTATTAGGTGATCTGAAATGAATACCTGAGAACATGAACACCTTGATGTATCTGGAGTCCGACCAACTGAGGTAAAATATCCAGTTCAAGAGCCACACTGGAATAATAGCAATGATGTACACAGGGGACATATGAGAGACCTCAAAGACTTAATTACAAAAGAAATAATAGAGGCGGTCCCTCGGTCCCAAAATTTTGTCAAAGCTTTTAAAGTATGCCAAGGGAGAGAAAAAGGGCTTACAAAGTTTTTGAGTAGATTAGAGGAACAAATGAAGTATTCTGGTTTAAATATTATGATGCCTTGGGGCAAGAAATGTTAAAAGTACACTTTGCAACTAATGGCTGGCCTAATATTATTAGAAAACTATAAAAACTAAAAGATTCTTAGGACTGATGGGATGCTATAGATTATGGATAGACTCTTATGCCCTTAAGACTAGAAAACTATATCTTAAGTTTTTAGATGGAGAGCCTGACCCAAACCTTTGGAAGTCTGAGGAACTTCAATCACTAGAAACTCTTAAAGAAGCCCTTATCAGGACTCCACTTTACCTTCACATGAAAAGCCGTTCTATTTGTTTGGTAATGTAGATAAGGGAACAGTTCTGGGAGTTCTAACCCAGGACCCTGGGAGGCAAAAACAACCAATAGCCTGTTTAGCTAAGCTCCTAGACCCAGTCTCCAGGAGATGACCCGAAAGTTTCCAATCAGTGGCTGCAACTGCCCTTTTGGTAGAAGAAAGTCAAAAGTTAACCTTTGAAGGGGCCTTAATAGTGAGCACACCCCATCAGGTCAGAACCATTCTTCACCAAAGAGTGGGGAGATGCCGGACTCCAGAATTCTAAAGTATGAGGCCATTCTCCTGGAAAGGGATGATTTAACACTCACTACTGAAAACTGTTTAAATCTGGCTGAATCTTTAATTGGGGGGAAAAAGCCTCTGATTCTACTGAACATTATGCATGGATCTAATAGAATACCAGACCTTAGAGAAATCCCCTTCTCAACAGGCCTTAAGATCTTTATAAATGGATCTTCCCAGGTTATTCAAGGGAAAAGGCATAATGGCTATTCTGTAATAGATGGGATACAATAAAAAATAATAGAATCAGGAAGGCTACCCAATGGGTATTCTGCTAAGACCTGTGAACTATTTGCTCTAAACCAAGAACAAAAATTTCTAAAGGGAAAAAAGGTAATAATTTACACAAGACTCCAGATATGCCTTTGGAGTTGTCCACACTTTCGGGAAAAAATTTGAACTGAACATGGTCTAATTAAGAATAGAGGAAGGGATTTAATACACAAAATAAATTAATTATTCAAATTCTAGAAAGTTTATTGTTATATGAAAAAATACCTGTCATACATGTGCCAGGGCACCAACAGGGCCACAGCATAGAGGCCCAAGGCAATAGGCTGGCAGATGAAGCTGCTAAAGAGGCTGCCCTGCAATCAGAAGTCTCTATTTTCCATTTCACTCCTGTTTTGTCTCCTCCTTCAGTTACTCCAATATTCAGCCCATAGGAAGAAAAACAATTAATAAAATTGGGAGCTTCCAAGACTCCTGAGGGAAAATGGCTTCTACCTGATGGTAGGAAAATGCTTATGAAATCCATAATGAGGGAAATGATGACTCATTTACATAAGGGAAGCCATTGGGGCCCACAGGCCATGTGGGATGCTGTACTATGAATATATGGATTCATGGGAATTTATACAATAACCAAACAAGTAAATGTAGGCTGTATCATCTGTAGAAGAGTTAACAAACAAGCCTTAAGGAAACGGCCTCCAGGAGGGAGAAGTCCTGGACTAAGACCCTTCCAAAGCATCCAACTTCACTATACTGAGATGCCTGAAATAGGATGTTTAAAATATTTGCTAGTGATAGTTGACCATCTAACTAATTGGGTAGAAGTTTTCCCCTTTCCCAGTGCTACTGCTAGCAATGTAACTAAGGTTTTATTGGAATTAATAATCCCTAAATTTGATTTAATAGAAAGCATAGACTCAGATAATGGAAATCATTTTACTGCCAATATTATTAAAGAACTTATGAAAATCTTAGATTTTCATAAAATGGGAATGTCACACTCCCTGGCACCCCCACCCTTGGGTAAGGTGGAGACAATGAAACAAACTTTAAAGAAGCAGATTACTAAACTGATGTTGGAAATAAAGCTCCCCTGGACTAGCTGTCTCCCCATTGCTCTATTAAGAATTAGAACAGCTCCCTGAAAGGACGTATCCCCATATGAATTGCTATCTGGATTACCATATTTAGGTAAAACAATGGGGTTTCTCACATTTGAAACAAAAGATCAATTTCTTAAAAATTATATATTAGGTCTCTTTTCTACCTTTTCCTCTTTGAGACTACAGGGCCTCTTGGCAAAGACACCACCTCTGGAATTCTCTGCACACCCACATCAGCCGGGGAACCATGTCCTGATCTGGGTCTGAAAGGAAAATAGGCTGGATCCTGCCTGGGAAGGACCTTATTAAGCCCTGCTCACCACTGAGACAGCTGTCTGGACGGCTGAACAAGGTTGGCCTCACTAAACGCACATTAAAGGGGTCTCAACTTCCAATGGTAAAAGACAGTGAATCTTATTCCAGCACCCAGACCCCACCAAACTGACTCTGAAAGGACTTTAATAATCGTTATGATGATATTGGGTATTACATCTTGTAAGTTGATTATTGACGTAGCTCAGACCAACTTTCCTCTGATTGTCAAGACTAGTGCTTACCACGTGCTCCCCTGTAAGAATTTACATGACCAAGAGCACTTGTCTGGGGCAAATGAATATCATCGTCCAGCATACTCTGGAGAAGTTAATCTCTGTGAATTTAATAACAATGTTACCAAGATCATTCTGGAGAAAAAAGATTTATCAAAAAAAAAAAAAAAACCTTAAAGTAGAAATTGGGTGTAATGAGGCAAATGCCCAGGTGAAAGGGAATAAATATTCTGTTAACATGCCCAATAAACGCAATTTTTATGCTTGTACAACAGGAGGTCAGATTGCTCAAGTGGTTCCATTCCCTCTTGACTGGACCTCAGATCCAATGGGCATGAGTTGGATGATATCCCTCTTTCAGGAAAAGATGGCCTGGGGAAATAACTCTTGTAAAACCACATCACTGCTGTTCCCAGAAGCAGAGAGTCAAAAACAAGAGCCCCCAAAGATACCAAACTCGTTTCCCTCAGAAACAATTAACACCTCATGCCTCTCTAGGTGCAGGGAAAAATTGGCTTTCTTAGGAAATGTATCTGGGTGCCAGGAAGCACGATCATTTGAGGATCAAACAGTACTTGTTATAGCTAGAGCTGATATCTGGTGGTATTGTGTGGGGGGGGCCTTGCTTGAGACTTTACCTGCCAATTGGAGTGGAACCTGTACTTTTGTTCAATTGGCTATCTCTTCCACCCTGACATTTCCTAGATCAAATCAATCACAGTGCTCTAAAAAAGAGAATCTCTTTCCATGGATCATTGGATCCCCACAAGTCAACAATTAAAACTCAAATAACCAAGGCTAAATAACTCTATAAATCAAATGGAATTAATAGACATATATAGAATTTTCCATCCCAAGTTAGCAGAATAAACCTTCTTCTCTACAGCACATGGATCCTTTTCCAAAATAGATCATATTCTGGTTCATAATGATAATCTCAGCAAATATAAAGAAGTAGATGTTATTCCATGTATCCTCTCAGACCACAGTGCCATGACCCTAGCAATCAACAGTAAAAATCATAACAGAAAACACACATATCCATGGAGATTGAATAATAAATATCCTATTAAATGAAGAATGGATCCAAGAAGACAAGAGAGAAGAAATCCAAAACTTCTTGGAAGAGAATGAAAATGAAGACACAACATATCGAAACCTCTAGGATAGCATGAAAGCTTTCCTAAGGGGAAAATTTATAGTACTGAGTGCCCACATTAAAAATGAAGAGAGATCCCAAATAAATAAGATTATGCTCCATCTCAAAGCCCTTCAAAAGGAAGAACAATCTAACCCTAAAGCCAGCAGAAGACAGGAAATAATCAAGATCAGAGCTGAAATCAATGAAATTGAGAAAAAACAATAAAAAGAATTGATGAAACAAAGAGCTGGTACTTTGAAAAAATAAACAAGATAGATAGACCCCTAGTGAATCTAACTAAAAGAAGAAGAGAAATGAAGCAAATCAATAAAATCTCCAATGAAAAGGGAGTGATCAACACTGACCCCATGGAAATCCAACAAATTATAAGATCATATTTTGAAAACCTATGCTCCTCCAAATTTGATAATTTGGAAGAAATGGATAATTTTTTTAAAACAACTTTATTAAGTTTTTCACATGGCCTTAGTTGCTCTAACACTGAGTTTTGTATGTGGTGCTGGAGTTTGAACGGGTCCTCCTGCTTGCCAGGCAAGCGCCAAAACCACTGAGCCACCGCGCCAACCCCTGGATAAATTTCTTGATACATACAACATCCTTAAATTGACACAGGATGATATTGAATTCCTAAACAACCCAATCACATGCACTGAAATCCATATCGCAAAGGAGAAAAGCCCAGGACCTGATGGTTTCCCCACTGATTTTTACCACACTTTTGAGGAGGAACTAACACCTCTCCTCATTAAGTTATTTTAAGAAAATGAAAAGGATGGAACTCTCCCATCCACTTTTTATGAAGTGACTATAACTCTGATACCAAAACCCGACAAAGATACATCAAATAAAGGAAACTATAGACCAACATCCCTGATGAACCTGGATGCAAAAATCCTTAATAAAGTCCTAGCAAACCATATTCAAAAACTGAGCAAGAAGATAATCCATCATGATCAAGTGGGCTTCTTCCCAGGTATGCAGGGCTGGTTCAACATATGCAAAACAATTAACGTAATTCACCATTTAAACAGAATCAAGGATAAAAACCATATGATCATCTCAATGGATGCAGAAAAGGCCTTTGATAAAATCTAGCACCTTTTATGCTCAAAAACTCTAGAGAAGATAGTGATGAAAGGAACATTTCTGAACTATGGAAAGGCTATATATGCTAAATCCTCAGCTAACAAAGTGGCAGGATACAAGATCAACACACATAAATCAATAGCTTTCCTATACACTAATAATAATAGGACTGATGAAGAAATCAGGAAATCAGTCCCATTCACAATATCTTTGAAAAGAATAAAATACTTGGGAATTAACCTTACAAGGGAAAGCAAAGATCTCTAAAACTAAAATTTTCAGTCATTGAAGAATGAAATCCAAGATGACCTAAGAAGATGGAAAGGTGTTCCATGCTCTTGGTTAGGCAGAATTAATGTAATAAAAATGGCCATTCTACCAAAAGCTCTATACAGATTTAATGCAATTCCTATTAAAATACCTATGTTGTTCTTTATAGACATAGAGAAAGAAATTCTCAAATTCATTTGGAACAATAAGAAACCTAGAAATACCAAAACATTACTAAGCAAGAAAGATGAAACAGGCAGTTTTGCCATACCAGATCTAAAACTATAATATAGAGCTGTAGTAATAATGACAGCATGGTACTGGAATAAAGATAGGAAAGAAGACCAATGGAATAGAATAGAAGACCCTGAACCAAACCCTCAAATCTTTAAACATATGATTTTTGACAAAGGGGGACAAAATATCACATGGAGGAGAGACAGTCTTTTCAACAAGTGGTGCTGGACAAACTGGACAGCCACTTGCAGGAAGTTGAAATTAGACCCATATCTTTCTCCTTGCACAAGAATCAAATCAAAGTGGATCAAGGAGCTAGGAATTAAACCAGCTACACTGCAACTGATGTAGACAAATTAGGTCCAACACTTCAGCATTTGGGAGTAGGCAAAGACTTTCTCAATATGTCTCCTAAAGTGAAGGAAGTAAAGTAAAAAATCAGTGAATGGGATACCATAAAGCTAAAAAGCTTTTGCACTGCCAAGGAAAAAAATCAAAAGAATCAAGAGGTTTCCTACGGAAATGGAGAGAATCATGGGCTGTGATTCCTCTGATGGGGCCTCATATCCAGAATCTACAAAATCCTCAAAAACCTCAACTACAAAAACAAAAACAACCCAGTCAATAAATGGGCCAAAGAGCTAAATAGAAACTTCTCAACAGAGGACATTGATCAAGCCAATGAATACATGAGAAAGTGCTCTAAATCACTAGTAATCAGAGAAATGCAAATCAAAGCTACATTAAGATATCACCTCATGCCAATCAGATTGGCAAAAATGAAGAAAATAAACAATACTAGATGCTGGAGGGGTTGTGGAGAGATAGGCACACTAGCACACTTTTGGTGGAACTGCAGACTGGTATAGCCCCTCTGGAAAGCAGTGTGGAGAATCCGCAAAAAATTAGGGATGAACCCACCATATGATCCTGCTATTCCTCTCTTGGGTATCTCTCCAGGGGATTTAGAATCTGCACACTACAGTGACACAGAAAAATCAATGTTCATAGAAGCTCAATTTACAATAGCTAAATTATGGAAACAACCCAGATGTCCCTCACTGGATGAATGGATCCCAAAACTGTGGTGCATATATACCATGGAATTTTACTCAGCAATTAGAAACAATGATATTGCAGCCTTTGAAGGTCAATGGATGGCTATGGAAGAAATTATGCTGAGTGAAGTCAGCATAACCCAGAGAATCAAGGGTCAAATATCTCCACTCATCTGTGGAGGCTGGAGCTAGACCCTGGCCATTGAGAAAGGAGGTCTATTCTCATGTTTTAAATCCAGATAAGGTGTAATGTCACACAACCTAAGGCATTCATAGAGATGTATTAGGAAGGAGAGGGAGGAGGGATAAGGGTGTGTAATGGGGGGAGGGTCTCGGGGGTAAATCTAATTTTCAGAATTTATATATATATTATATTATTTCATTAGAAGCTTTGATTGTTCCACAAATAAATTTCTGAATAAAAAAAAAGCACTCTATAGGGCTGGAGCAGCAGCTCCGTGGTGGAGCATTAGCCTGGCATGCAGGAGGATCAGGGTTCAAACCCCAGCATCACATACACAACTATGTGTCATAAAAATAAAAACTAGATGAAAATCTAAAAAAACCCAAAAAACCAAACTCAAATAATCAATTTTCAGTCAATTTCCATTTGGTGGTCCATGATAATGGATTATATCAAGAATAACCATCAGGGGTTGGGGATTTAGCTCAGTGGCAGAGCACTTGCCTAGCAGGCGAAAGGCCCCGAGTTCGGTCCTCAGCCCTGAGGGGAAAAAAAGAACAACCATCAAAAAGTTATTAATTATGTAAGGGAAATTACCAAGGCGCTAAGCCTTACTGATGAAATAATGTGGAAAGAAATAATTATACTTATTGTCTTATTAATTGTTGCATTCGGGGCTGTAACCTTGATTAGATATATAGAGGATATTGTTCAGAGATTGACTACTATTTCTAAACAACTTTCAGCTATAGGCCAAATCAGGCCTCCTGCATCTGATGTAGTCAAAGATTAATGTCAAAAATTGGTATTAGAGTTTGAAGGAAAGAGTATACATGCATCATGTAAGAGTGGGGAATTGTAAGATGTATGTCTTTTCTGTCAAACTTGAAAGATTGTGATGTATAACCCGGGACCTCCATTTTAGATTCCCCTCCCCCTTGAAGATAGCAATTCCCTCATCTGTGTCTGCCCACCTGTGTACTCCCACCTCTTTCCAAGGATCTCTTCCGGTACCCACCCATCCTCTCCCAGTGAACTTTGCCGAGTCACCTGGACCCTCACCACAGGTGCGGTGAACCCCACCTCCAATCTCTCCCAGTTGCCGCCTACTCCCTCTTTGCACCCGCCTCCACCTAATCACAGCCAATACTGCAGACTGTGCACCTGAGCTCCTCCAGTTAGAACAAAGGGCAGTATTGCATCAGGTTGGAATTAAAAACCCCTCATTTCCTTGCTGGGAGCATATTCTTTCACCCTTTGGCCAAAGTAAAATTTCTGCCTTGCTCACCCACACTCGACCATGTGTTTGATTTCATTTATTTTTTTTTAAAGAGAGAAGTACAGTGAGAGAGAGAGAATATCCGTTTTTATTGAGTTTTTCACATGAATTTCATTGATCCGACACTTAGTTGTGTATGTGGTGCTGGGGTTTGAACCCACATACCTGCACATGTCAGGCAAGCACCATAACCACTAAGCCACCACTCCAGCCTCATTTATAACAATCTCATCTAGATTTGCCACTCCTTTCTTTTCTTCCCTTTGCTTTCCTCCCTTCCTTCCTTCTCTTATTCCTTTCCTTTATTTAACTTTTCACCATGGACATTTTAGAACAACAGTAATTATAAGAATTCTGGGATATTTACTAGTATATTTACTGTATGGGAAGTTCAAAAAATTTTAAAGTACAATAACCATGGGAGATAGACAACATACTTGGAAGACAACTAATTTGTAAGAAAATTTACACCGCTGGAATGGGAAAAAACAATAAACAATATACCTACAGTAATAAAGCAGTGCAGTCCTAGTGCAGGAAGAGCAAGATGGATTACTGTGAAACAACAGAAAATGCACATAGTGAAAGATGATTTCAAAACACTTAGGACACGATGGTTTATTCTGAAATTATGTTAGGACTTTTAGCTACTTGGAATTGAAAGAATAAGGACTCTATACCAGCACAAGAAAAAATTAAGTAGCTAGATACAGATACAGATTGGCTCCCTGCATGAAGATAATTTCCAGGTGGTGATGAAATGACTAAAATAAGCATTTGTCTACATTTTCTTGAAGTGGTAAGGTCATTCTAAAGAGTGTAAAACTCAGAAACCTTAAAGGCTTCATGGGAATAAATAAATATGTTGAAACTTGTAATTACCAAAAACTTGCCAGGAACAGAGGCACATGCCTACAATTCCTGCAATTCAGAAGACTGAGGAATCAAAGTTCAAGGCTAGCCTCAGCAACTCACCAACACCTTGTCTTCAAAACAAAACAGAAAACTTTAGCATGGATTTTAAAATGCCTTTTAAAAAATCCATAAGTTCCCAACTATCTGCTATAGGAGCTTGGGATCAGATCACTAGGGATAAGATCATTTGAATCTCTGGACTTCAGGAATAAAAATAATCACTTTATGAGTACACGTACCAAGTGCAACAGTTTGTTTCTCCAATATCTTAGATAGGAAATGAAAGAGAAGCTGGAACTCCCTCTAATAGGGACTATTTTTTCTGGTAGAAATAAAATAGCCTTCCACAAATTTTCATCTATACTTTTTTCACTTTTTAGTTTTTTAACTCCTTTTTTCCCCCCCAACTTTTTCATCTGGGCTTTGTTTCTCCAACACTTAGCTGTATATGTGGTGCTAGGGTTTGAACCTGCATCTTTGTGCATGCCACTCCAACCACCGAGCTACCACTCCATCCCGCTTTTTAGCATTCTTCATATTACACTCTTCTAACTGATGATTGTTAAATTAGCAATTTTTGTTCTTGATGGCATATAATATAATGCAATGCCTCAAAATCAATAGTATCTTAGATTCAATGATATATAATTTTTCCTTCTGTCAGTCTCTGTTTTCTAAATAATATGAACCTCTGAATCAAAATTTCTAATTACCAGACCATTTGTATTTCCCTGTAAGAACCAGAAAGAAAGAAATTCATTGTAAATATTTGTTCATTTTTTCTTTCCCTATAAAATGTTAATTTTATTACTTGTTGTCATGTAAAAAAAAGTCAATAGAATGTTCACTTAAAATGTCTTTATTCAAAGTGATTGAGCTGAAGTGCTACAGTTGAAGTGCCACGTGTTCAAGGCTTGGTCCCCAGCATATGGTACTGTTGGAATGTGATGGAACCTTGAAGAAGTAGGGCTTCCTTGGAGGAAGTTAGGTCATTGAAAGTGATATTGGGACTCCAGCTGTTTCCCTCATGTTCTCTCTTTTACTATGGCTGCCATGAAGTGGAAAGTTTCCTTTAACATGCATTCCTGGTATGACATGCTGTCTCGTCACCAGTCCAAAGTCAACAGGGCCCAGCAAACATGGACTGAAACTTCTAAAACCATGAGTCATAAAAAACTTTTCTTCCATTTATGTTGCTTCTCAGGATTTTGTCACAGTGATGGAAAGCTGACCAACACAAGGTATTTTCCATAAACCTTATCTATAGGAAGATTTTAATTTATTTTGGAGAGAAAAAAGCATTTCTAATAGGTATTTGAGCCTTTCCTATCTTTTCATCAGCAGCATGTTTTCAACAGTCTAAATTTTGCTAGTGGAACAGGAAACTGTAGGATTTTCCTGACTATAATGTCAATCTTCATTTTTGTGAATGGAGGAGGCTTCTCAATGCCCCACCATTCAGGACTTTTTCCATACCACTTACTTAAAGATGCTAAATGAAATGGAGGCCAGTACTTCCTATTGCTGGTTTTGTTGAGCTCTTTTATAGGTATATAGAAGAAGATAGTTCTTAGCCATTTTCAAATAGTCACTTGCACATAACATACTGCAATATCTAGGAAAAAAATGAGTTGGAGGAATAACACTGAAAAACTTGGTCAGTGACACATGTGAAAAACTAGCGACTTAACAGGGTGTATATAGCTCATACCTGTAATTTCAGCAACTTGGGAAGCTGAGGTTGGAGGATTCCAAGTTTGAGGCCAGCCTGGGCAACTAAGTGAGACTCTGTCTCAAAATAAAAAATAAAAAAAAAGGCTGGGATGTAGCTCAGCAGTAGAGAACTCCTGGGTTCAATTCCCATTACTAATAAAAGGAAAAACTAAACCCTTATAAAAATGGCAGCACAGATTCATGCATATTTTTTTTTCCAGGGCTGAGGACCGAACTCAGGGCCTTTGTGCGTGCTAGGCAAGCCCTCTGCCACTGAGCTAAATCCCCAACCCCAGATTTATAATATTAAGTGATACATTAAATATGGTATTTGGTCTTGAAAAAGATCTGAAGTTTATTTGTGAAAACAGACTTAGAATTTTCTCTTGTGAATTCTGTGTAGAGGTGTAAAGAGCATGATCTGAAATCAGACATCACTTGATGAGGCTGGGTGGCCTCAAGACATGTTTGAGTTGCGTGCTTGTGTCTTGGCTGCATTCCTTGTTAGCTCTGTTCAGTTGGGTGCAGCTTTCTACATTCACCTATTGTTCCTCGTAGACCAAATCTCACATAAGCTAGTTCAAACTTTGTTTTACATTCAAATTATTCCCTAATATGTCAGTTGTATTGAAAAAAATTCTTATTTTGAAATCAAGTGTTTTGACAGAATTGCCCAAGTAGCAAAGATGTCTCCATCTTTTCAAGTAGCACTGAGAAAAATGTATAGAAAAAATGGTGGAAGCCTCGCAGGTCACTTGATTTATCCCAGAAAAGATTTTGTGCAACGAATATTCCTGGGCTCAAATTCAATCTCATCTTTCCTGGGTGTGCATGTGTTGGTCATTTCTATGTCTCAGAAAAGATGAGGTAAATTTAAATATGCCTTGATATTAAGCTAACATGGTCCGAACAGAAAGGGAATGTTCTAGAGAAGTTTGTATCATCTGGAGGATTGGCTCTGTCCTCTGTTTCATTTGATTTTTTAAGTGAGTCACTGTGAGCATTTTACTTTTTCTTGTCTTTTGGGAAGAAAGAAAAAGAAATCAATTTCAAAGAAAATTTCAATTGTCAGGAATGGTTAACCCCTTGGGAACAAGCTTCTGTCCCTCTCCCCCTCAGCAAACTATTAATTACAATTTTGAAAAGGCTTGAGTTCCTTATTTCTCACAGGAAAAAAATTATAAGCCATGTATATTATTGGTAATATTGGTACAAAATTTCCTTAGAGTAGGAAATTTATAAAGAAAATTTCTTAACATTTTTGCAATTAGGGAAGAAATGTGGCAGTATAGAAAAAGGTATCAAACGAACATAGGAAATTGAGTAATGTAGGTTTTTGGTTTTAGTTTATTATGACATATTTATACTTTTGGGTCTCATAACATTCCCTGAAATGAATATTTTATAAAAGCCTCCTCCAGGGGCTGGAGTGGTGGCTCAGCAGTTATGGCATTACGGCGCTTGCCTGGTGTGCACAAGGACCTGGATTCGAACCCTAGCACCATGTACATAACAAAATGTCAGAGCAACGAAAGCCACATGAAAAACTAAATAAAATTGATTCTTTCTCTCTCACTGCCCCTCTCTCTTTAAAAAAAATAAATAAATAAAAATATCAGCCTCCTCCAAAATAAATTTTAGAGACTATATTGTGGGGGAAAATAAATACCTTTGCTCACTTATTACTAGGTTCAAAAACAGATTAACAAGAGAAATGCATAAGGATTTATTTCATATATATTACTATACTAAAAATATATATTATTTAATATATAGTTTTCACGATACAGGAAACATTAGAAATAGAAATGAGAAGTCAAAGCAGCAGGCAAAGATGTTGATTTTTATGCTTAAGTTTGATGAGGAATAGACAGTCATGGAGAAGTGTGATTAGTGATAATTCCACATGTTTGCTTATAAACTTCCATTTATTCCAATTGGTTACATCATCACTTTAATGAAATATATTCTAATTTTTTAGAGAAAGATATATATAATCAATTTTTTTTATTTTTAGTTTTTCATGTGGCCTTCCTTGCTCTGACACTTTGTTGTGTAAGTGGTGCTGGAGTTCAAACCATGTCCTGGTGCATGCCGAGCAAGTGCTGATCCACAGCTCCTGTCCCAGTATATTCTAATGTGATTCTTAAAATAACGTTTTTAATAATAATTTATGAAAATAACTTACTAACCACTTAATTGCTGCCTTTTGAAACTCTTTGTTTTTGAAGACAGTTTTCAGTTTTACTTTTACATAATGACATAGCAGTTAGAGAAATAAATTGTACTTTATAGATTGTCATTAAAGTTGTTTTCCTCTTTGTATGAGCTTTGTGCGCTGTGACCAAAGTATCTGACAAGAGCAATGTAGAGGAAGAAAAGTTTACTTTGGACTCACAGTTTTACAGGTTTTAGTCCATAGCTGACTGATTCCATTGCTCTGGGTCCCGGGGGAGGCAGAGCATCGTGGTGAAAGGGCACAGCACAATCAAAGTGTTCAGCTGGTGGCAGCCAGGAATGGGAGCTAGCAAATAAGAACAAAGGGACAAAAATATAATCCCCAAAAGCACACCCCCAATAAGCTCCTTCCTCCAGCTCTGCCCCACCAGCCTATAATGCCACCCAGTAACGCATTAAAATTGTTAAAAATAGGGGCTGGAGTGGTGGCTCGGCCGTTGCGCCCTGGCATGCTCGAGTACGTGAATTCAAACCCCACCACCACATACACCACAATGTCTCGGAGCAATGAAAGCCACATGGAAAACTAAATAAAAAAAATTTTTTTTTTGTTTCTCTTAAAAAAAAAAAAAA
>PVKS010018268.1:0-39812 GCA_004027875.1 Aplodontia rufa
TAAATGCATCTTCTCTTATAGGTGAATGATTCTGAAAAATTCTACACTCAATTTATATAAACTAATATGTGGATTTTGTTTAATTTTATTAAACACAAATATAAAAAATGTACAATTAAAAGTTTTTAAGAACCAATGTTCAAAGCTCTGTAATAAGCTCTGTCTAAATTTTTCTGTATATCTTTCACATTTCTAAACTCTAAGTAGGATATTTGTCATCAAGTATTGACACAAAATCAAATCTTTAAAGAAGTACTATAAATAATTTTCAATGCTTATATAAAAATCTTAAGAATACATATTTTAACTTTTATTAGTAAATACTAAAGCAAGGGAAAAGAAATAATACCTACTCTCACATGGGAAATTTAAGTCTATAAGCAATGCTAAAAATGTAGAGCTAAAAATGAATAAATAAGTCATGACTGGCTCAGCTGTCAGGTACTGGACAACAAGGTAACAGATTGAGCCAACGGGAAAGCTGAAAATCCTTTTCACTTGTTAGCAAACATTTGGGGAAACAGCAGCCTCTGATAAATTGGCAGGCTTACAAAGCCCCTACTGAGTGTACAGCTCCAGGAGAAGTGGTTGGAAAAATGTCAAGATGTCAAAGTAAGTATACTGGCTTCTCCTGACTGCTTTTAGAAAAGTATTACAGAAAGCAATGAGGTGAGCGAATGAGGAAGGTGGCCTGCAAATTGAAACAGATCGTAAAGAGAACTGAGAGCTTAAACTCTTCCTTAGTTTGGAAGTCAATTGTTCCTAAAGTCCAAACAACAGAAAATGAGACTGGAAAAAAAATCAACAACTCTGAACAAGAAAGGCTACCAAGAGACAAATGAAAACCCCCTCATCCCAGCAAAAGGGGCTTTGAGCAATTCAAGTTCATGAAGATACTGTCCAAAGGCTTTTGGTTTTGTGGCAAAAATATCAACAGTATAACTTCAACCTGAGTGGTGGTGCATGCCAGTAATCCCAGCAATCTGGGAGGCTGCAGATTTGAGACTGGCCTAAGCAACTCAGTGAGGCCCTAAGCAACTTAGATCCTGTCTCAAAATAAGGCAGGGGATGCAGCTGAGTGATAAAGTGCCTCCACATTAATCTCCAACACTGCCTCCCTACAACAACAAAAATACCAACTTCAAGGTATCTATCCTTAAACAGAGACAGAATCAAGTAAGAAAAGAAATATTATAGGCTCATGAACTCTAGGAATTAATCATGGTTCTGCTTACAATCATATAGAAATGTTTGGGAGTAGACAGCACTAAGATTATTTTTAAAGCACATTATTATTGTTATTATTATTATTATTATTATTATTATTTTAAAGAGAGAGGGACAGTGAGAGAGACAAAGAAAGAGAGAAACAACTTTATTTAGTTTTTCACACGGTCTTAGTTGCTCCAACACTTAGTTGTGTACATGGTGCTGGGGTTTGAACCCGGGTCCTCTTGCTTGCCAGGCAAGCACCGAAACCGCTGAGCCACCACTCCAGCTCCCCAAAAAAGTGCATTATTGAAGTAAAGCATACATATATAAAATTTTACCAAATCTGATTGTAAGCATGGTGAATTTTAACAAAGTTAAAAATCCCTATGTAACCAGCACCCAAAGAAGCAAAGCACGTTATCAGTACCACAGATACCCACAAGCACATGTGTTACGGATATGAAATAAATTCTGTAATAAAATGTCTTTGTATTTTTAATAGAACAGTTTAAACACGGAGTTACTTTTATCTCTCTTTTTATAATCATTTTCTAATAGACACGTTTGGAAGGAAAAACTTTGAATTGTTTCTGTGGTGTGCCTGTTTGTATACAGACGATGTTTCACTTGAAGACATCCAGAATAATTAGACCAGTCAGACAGAATTTCCAGGTATGTGTTCTTTTCAACAGATAAAGAATTAATTTTATTTAATATGAAGCAAGCATGTCTTCATTACTCCTTTGTATTTTTTTACACATCATTCAGAAAAATTCATGTTTAATTTCAAGAGACTTAGTTTGTGCCCAGAACAGAAGCTGTAGCCATCTGATCTCACCATGAGTTTCTGGTTAATAGTTCCTTGTGTTTGTCCTGCAAAGAAAAGGAAACTCCTAAAGACTACAGGAAATTGCACCTGGAACAAAATCAAAATTTGAACCAGGAGTTAAATGAAATGACCTATGAAATTTCATGAGCAAGCTTAAATTCCATGTTTTGATATTGAAAATATTTTTTCCTAATTGTGCTTTAAAACATTTATTTCATATTGCATCTTAAAAATACAAAACTGAAAGAAACAATATAACTACTATTTTACCAATCTATTCAATCATTTCTCTATTTTCAAAATTTCTTACTATGAACTGTTTTATATAAAAAAGTACTGAAAACAAATTTATATAAATATTTAAGTTGAAGTTGAACCAAGGAAGAACAAATTGGGAAATTTAATTTTAAAATCTAAATTATATTCATCTCCTTATTTCTAGAGATTTTCTTAGTTAATTCAGTGAGTGCTATAATAGACTGGGGAACTGATTTTCCTCTCGGCATAAAAAAAACATTAGAACAACATAACATCAAAGTTTTTAGAGGTCTTTTTCATGTAGCTTCTTGCTGACATTTAGAAATTTCAAAAAGTGCTTCGCACTATATGCAGTGAAGTTAATAATTTATATTTCTTATTAAAATCTTTTCCATCGTTTGAATGTATTTTAGCCATTTTCAGTTATCCTAGTGAGTTTAGTGTCCTTTGGGCTAGTAACAAGGCATTGCTACTGTGAGTTGTTTCTAAACTTCTGCAAACCCAATGCAGATCCTAAAAATTTTTAATCCACAAAGTATTCATTTGTATTGTGCAGTTTAGATAAACCCTTTGTTAAAATCAGGAATTGGATCATATGATAGCTAGTTAAAAATGTTTAAGGTCTATTATATATCAGCGGACAAGCTTTTGGTGAGATAAAAATTTAGAGATAAAAGCTTTGGCTCTGGTGTTCAGTTAGTCTTTATATCCTGTATACACCTTTGATCTTCTAAATATAATGTTCCATCTGTGAAAGAAAAACAGTAACACTTTTTAAAATGCAAACCAGAATTTTCAAAAGGGGATACCACATACTAAAATGATAACAATTAGCAGTTGTCACGTTCAAAGTGTCAGAGAAATATTAAAAAGTTAGTGTACTGCTTTGGTGTTCTGTGATGAAAAAACTCACATCAAATACTATCAATAGGATATTTCCCTCCCTCAAACTACAAAGAAAATTTGTTGCCAGACAATTTTCACAGCTCTAATTACAGAGTTGCTTTTGCAACTCTATAATTAAGAGTGAACTACAATTTTCTTTTCTACACTCAGCTGTAAAAAAAAAAAAAAAATATATATATATATATATATATATAAGTTCAAAAATGTTCTGAATTTCAAATGCTATTTATTTTTGTAGGTCTTCAGTATATTAGCTTTCCAAATTAGGTGAAATAAAATTTACTTCCTATATAAATAGCTTTAAATGTGATATATGTCAGTCTTTAAAAATGCATGTCTAGGGGCTAGAGCTCAGCGGTTGCGGCACTTGCCTGGCATGTGCAAGGACACATTTTCGAACCCAGCACCACATATACGACTAAGTGTGGGAACAATGGAGGCCACATGAAAAACTAAATAAAATTGCTACTCTCTCTCTCTGTCCCTTCTCTCTTAAAAATATTTTCAAAATGTCAGCCTCTGGTAAGGTTTATGTTTTTCTCTCAATTTCTATGTAATAATTTTCAAAAGTGCATTTCATCTGTGTAAATCAATGTGCCTACAAATATATTATTTGATTTCCTATTTTCTTTTCTCCTTTCCAATATGTGTGAACATTCTTTTCTAATTTACAATGTAATAGGTTTGTATTTTAGATTAAATTTGAGTATTTTAAAATTAAATAGTGCCTTAGACATTTCTTCACCTAACCCCTTGAGATTTTTTTGTTTGTTTGTTTGTTTTTTAAAGAGAGAAGGACAGAGAGAGAGAGAGGGCAAAGAGAATCAATTTTTATTGAGTTTTTCACATGGCTTTCGTTGCTCTGACACTTAGCTGTGTACGTGGGTGCTGAGGTTTGAACCCATTTACTTGTGCGTGCCAGGCAAGCCCCATAACCACCGAGCCACCGTTCCAGGCCCTTGAGTTGTTTTATAAGGAGCTCCCAGAATTATGGCTTCAGATTCTAAACTACTGATGCAATCGATGATGCACTTTCCCTCTGTAATTGCGTGTTCTTGGAAATTTTTATATACCTTCCACTTAAGCCACACTTATTTAACAAGGCAATTTAGAACGAGTTTAAATACAGAGTGAGGTTCATGTAGCATCCCTAATCATGCAGTTGTTATCTGTTGGTACTGCTTACACATAGCTCATGATTCAGATTGACACTAGTACCAAGCATCAAAGGGAAGTATTTACAGCCTCAGCTACAGTCCTGGGAAGTGACAATGCAGTGTCACTCGTCCAGGGATGGAATCTTAGGGAATTTAGTATTTGTTTAAGGATAAGTATGGGAGAATAGATCAAATACACACAAAAACAGAGAACCTAAATTTAATTTTTCCATCCACTGAAACTCCAGAGTTTCACTCTTTTCTTACATTGGTTGAAAACGCTATTTGGTAATCCTTTCCCTGGCATTAACACCATCCTGAATCATGCATGCCATATCTGCATTTCCTTTTCCCCAATTCTTTCCTGAATCATTTTTTGTTATTTTTTCTTTCCTCAATTTCTCTCCCTCAACCCATGTAACTCTTATCCCTCTCTCTGCACCTGTTATCCTCTTTCTTCTCTAAAACTTTACTATCATCTCTTTGTCTTTTCTAGTTCTTTTTATTTTATAGATGTAAGCAAAAATACAGGCTTAGAAAAACATGAAAGTGGAATGACAAACTTTCAAGTAACAACTTTTCAGTAGTATGAATCCCTGAAAAGAGAAGTAGAAAAGAGGGAAGTAGTAGTAATAATGGTAATAGGAAACCCTTGAGGTGTACCTTCCCTGTGCCCAGCACAGATCTAAGGCCTTCACATACAATAAATAAATACTTAACAGCAACCATATGAGATAGATATTATCATTAACTCCATTTTACATATGAGGAGAAATATACAAAGAGGTTAAAAAAACTTGTCTCAGTTAAAACACCTGGCACAAGCAGAAACAGGAATCTGGTTCTTTAGTCCATATTTTAAAACAGGAAATGATTGCTTATGAAGGAGCATCTAGCCTCCAACTTTCTATTATAATCCAGTATCATATTCCATGTCAATCTTCCAAACTGATAATTATCTGCTCCATTATTAAAAGATATGTTGAAAAGTAGAGTTCATAGACATTCTTGATAGCACATAGCCTAGAACTCCTGGAATCAAAATATTCATTCAATAGCTGTGTTGTGACTCTTGATAAAAATTAAGCGAATGCCCTTGTATCTCATGGAAATGGAGAATATTTACTTGTCAGCAGCTGTGCATCAGCTATTGTTGGAGTCAACGTCAGTCAAAGTCTATTCTTTTTTCCTCATTATCTTAATTACTTCTTCCATCTGCCCAATTCTGGATAAATAATTTTAAGATGTTCTTCTGGCTTGTGCTCTATTTTACTATTACCTAAAATTAGATAATAATATAAGAAGTTTCTGCAAATATATCTTAAAGACCCAAGCTGTTCTAACACTTATGTGAAGCTGTCACATTGAAAATGTCTCTAAAGGGCTGGAATGGTGGCTCAACAGTTGTAGCGCTTGCCTTGCAGGCACAGGGACACGGGGTCAAATCCCAGAACCACATACACAACTAAGTGACTGAGAAACAAAGGGCAGATGAAAAAAATAAATAAAATTGATTCTTTCTATCTTACTCTCTCCTTCTCTGTCTCTTAAAAAAATCTCAGAAGCAAACATCATTCCTCCATGAGATACCCATTTAACGCAAGAGTTCTTCTGGGGGAAACTGCAACAGATGAAACCCAAGGTGGTCATCCATGTTTTGGCATTACCCCTAGATAACAAAGTATGTATACATTGGTTACTGATGGTTTGATAATGTTTCCTCCTCAATTGTATCTCTATATACTTCTAATAAAAACATAAAAAAATCATTAGAGTTTTTATCAGAGATTATTTATGCCAAAGGTTAATAAAGAGGAAGAAATAAGATCAAATCAATTAAAATCTTTTGCATTTTGTATAATATGAATTTTGTAACATGTGTTGCATATTTTATTTATTCTATTCCTAAAAAAACACATCATATACTAATTTAAAACATCTCAATTCTAATATACATGCTAATTAGTAAGTATAGCTTTGACAATGTGAAAATATCTTTATATATATATTGAAAATTGAGATATGTATAAATTATGGGATCTTCTGTTGACCTTATTGATGTAATTTACAATTTCAATTTATTTTTTTCTAAATTGGATGCATTTTTTAAGTTTCAATCCTGAAGAAATACTTGTGTTGGTTATTCTGGATAAATTTCACACAAAATCTAACAATAGGATCTTAATGGCCAAGAAGGCACATGGTGACAAGTGAAACACAAAGTAAAAGCAAAATGACAAAAAAAATAAACAAAAGATCATAAATCTACCTGCAAAATGTTGGCATGCAGGCTTATATAAATATGAAAAACACAAAGCCTTAGGATCATTTGAAAATATATAAAATTTATCACTTGCATATTTAGAAGTCTGGAAGTGTAATGATTCCTGATTTATACATTTTGCTTAAAATTGCTTTGCCTTTGGCTCCTTGGCGTTTCTGTGTGTGTGTGTGTGTGTGTGTGTGTGTGTGTGTGTGTGTGTGTCTTGAAGTTACATTTGATTTTTAGATTTTTTTCTAATTCTATTTAAATTTTATATGGATTGCATTTTGTCTGTAGATTTCTCTTAATAGTATGGATAACTTAACAGTACTGATTCTTCCTATGCATGAACATGGATGTCTTTCCACTTGTGTGTATCATCTTCAATTTCTTTGATCAATGTTTTATTATTTTCATTGTAGAGATCTTTTACTTCTTTGATTAAATTCATTCCTAGGTATTTTTGTTGTAGTTTTTGTAGCCTGTGTAAGTGGGATTGATTTCTTGATTTCTGTTTCAGATAATTATTGGCACACAGAAATGCTACTGATTTTTGTCTGTTGATTTTATATGCTGACACTGTACCAGATAAATTTATTATTTCTAATAGTTCTTTTGGTGCAGTCTTTGGGACTTTCTAAAAGATCCTGTCATCTGCAAACAGTGATAATGTGACTTCCTCTTTTTCAATTTGGATTCGTACTATTGCTTTTTTTCCTGATTACTCTGACTGTGACTTCCAATGTCATCATCTTAAATAAAAGTGAGAACAATGTTCATGCTCACATTATTCTAGATCTTACAAAGATTTCGTCTTTTTCCCATTCAGTGTGATGTTGTCTATTGACTTATTTTATATGTCTTTTAGTATGTAAAGTACATTCCTCTCATACAAAAATTTTCAGAGTATTTACAATAAAAGAATGTTGTGTTTTCTCAAATGCCTTTTTGGCATCAACTGAGATGAACATATGGTTTCCATCCTTCATCCTGTTGATGTGGTATGTCACATTTATTGACTTGCATATGTTGCAGTATCCTTGCTTCCCTGGGATGAACCCCACTTGATCACAGTGAATAATATCTTTCATGTGCTATTGGATTCACTTGGCTAGTATTGTATTGAAGATATTTGCATCTGTGTTCATCAGGGATTTTGGCCTTTTACAGGCTTTTTGTCCCCAAATGCTTTTGGTTGTTGCTTTGCCTTCATCTGGTTTGATATTAGGATAATGCTAGCCTCATAGAAAAAGCTTGAAAACCAAGCTCATACATCTGTAACTAAATGATTTTCAAAAAAGATGCTAAGATCATACAGTGGAGAATAGACAATCTTTGTTCCCATATTTTTATTGGTGTGCAGTAATTTTATATGTGGATCAAATTTGCTGTTACATAGTCTATTTACATACAATATAAAAGTATAATTTAATCAATATCATTCCCAACACTTTCCACCTTCCCTCCCTGCCTGACACATCTTTGTCCCTTTACTTGCCACCTTTGGATTTTTAGGAGATCCACTCCACCTTTGTTTTCCTTTTTCCCATCTAGCTTCCTCCAATGAGAAGAAAACATTTGACCTTTGATGTTATGAGAATTATGTATTTTGTTTAACATAATGGTCTCTAGTCCCATCCACTTTTCTGCAAATGCCATAATTTCATCTCTCTTTATATCTGAATAAAACTCCATTCTGTATATATACCACAGTTTCTTTATCCATTCTTCCATTGGTGAACAAATAAATGGTGTTGGAAAAATTAGGTGATTATATGCAGAATAATAAAACTAGAGGTCTATCTCTCTCCAACACAAAAGAAGAAATACAATTGGCCAACATATGCAAGAAAAAATACATATCTTTAATCAACAGAAAAAAAGAAAATCAACCTGACTCCACTAGCATGGCTATTATCAAAAAGGCTAAATGAGTGCTGGTGAGGATGTGGAGAAAGGGAATCCTTGCACACTCTTGGTGAAAATGTAAATTAGTACAACCATTCTGGAAAACAGTATGGAGTTTACTCAAAATATTAAAAAAAACTACTAAATGATCCAACAATAGGAATGAAATCTATATATTGAATAGATATTTGCACTTCTATGTCCATTGCACTGATATTTATAATAAGACATGAGAGCAGCATGAACGTCCAATGACTGATGAATGGGAAAAGAAAAATGTACATATATGCATTGGAATACTGTCCAGCCACAAAAAGAATGAAATCCTGTGATCGTGACAACATGCATAGAACTGGGGGTTGTTATTTTAAATAAAATAAGCCACTCACAGCAAGTCAAGTATTGCTTCATCTCCATTATATGCATAATCCAAAATCATTGATCTCATGAAATTTGAGAATAGAATGTTGACTACCAGTGGTAGGATGAAGACAATAAGGGGAAGGAAAGGTCGGTTTAGAAGAGGTTGATCAATAGGCGCTGTTAGGTCTAGATAGGAATAAAAAGATCTGGTGTGCTGTTGCAGAGCAGAGTGACTACAGATAATGTTAATGTGCTATATATTTTAAAAACTGCAAGAAAGGACTTTGAATGAGTATACCATAAGAGAATGATAAATGATTGAGGAAATTCATATTTATCCTAATTTAAATATTATACAACATATACATATATTAAAACATCACATGCTATCTCATAAATATGTACAGTTAAGTATCAGTTAAAAATAAATATAATTAAATCAAAATTAATAAAATAATGGTTGGGTGTCTAATGAGTATAGTCAACAAATCCTTGCCATGTTTAGAATATTTTGGGTTCACATCAATGTATGAATATATTGCCATTCCTTCAAGCAGCTCTTATTATTTGGTTTATTTTGATTTATTATCTATGTATTGCTAAATGCCAGATGCTTTGCCCTTGTCCTTATTTATAGACCATCTTTTAATTAATAGCTATTGTCCTGTAACTTTATACTGCATTGTAATGTTGAGAATAGAGTACAGTGGTGTGACTGGGATTGATAACCAGTAACTAACCTGGACTCCTCTACTAATCCACTGCATCTTTCTTGCCTCTCTAGGGGTCATAAAAGATGTAATAGTATGTGAATGTGTTTTCCCTACTGGATGTTTTAAAAGGAAATAAATGAATCCATGTTCACCTTTGAAAATAGGGTGTTTACCCATTGCATACATTAGCGTCTTCCTCTCCTTGTCCCGGTGGGTGAATGATATTTAAATAATGATCTGTCTGCTAGCTGAAGGAGTTTGTTTCATTCTTGTTCTAGGCTGGTATCTGATATTTATTCTGTATCATTGGAAATGCTGTTCATGATGCTCAGTTTTTCATCTCTTTACTGTGAATGAAGTAATTGTTTTAGTCAGTATTTTTGATGCTGTGACCAAAGGACTTAACAAAACAATTTTAGGAGGAAAGATTTATTTGGGCACTCATGGTTTCAGAGATCTCAGTCCAGAGACAGCAGGCACCATTCCTCAGGGTTCCAGGTGAGACAGAATATCATGGTGGAACAGGGTGGCAGAGGGAAGCGGCTCACATGATAATCAGGAAGCAAAGACAGACTCCACTCAGCAGACAGAAAATGTATTACCCAAAAGCAACCCCCAATGACTCACATTGTCCAGCCACACCCTAGATTCCTTTAGTTGTCTTTCAGTTAATTCCTATCGGGGGACCAACTCACTGATTGGGTTAAGTCTTTCATAACCCAATCATTTGACCTTTCAATCTTCCTGCATTTTCTCACACATGAGCTTTTGGGGTACATTTTATATCCAAACCATAACAATATATTTTATTTTCTTGTATAGAGAGACAGGATGTGAGTATCTCTGTAGAAACCACTGATAAATTTTCCATGACTCAACACCATTGGATTGGGTTACTCAAAAGAAGACCATTAATTTAAAAAATAATTCTATAAGTAAAAAAAAAATAAAGACCATAAATAAAATTCTCTTTACCACACTGTTTGCCTTTGTGTGGCAAATACTTTTAACATTGTTCCCAATGGGGAAATTTCTAGCAGAGTAAAATTTTAAGAATTGCTAGTGTAGTCTTACTGCTATATTGAAAATCTATTTATATAAAGAGTTAATGACTATTATAGTAAAATTTATACCTCCTTTTGTAACACAATTTTGTAAGATTTTTATCATTCAATCACAGGAAAAATATTTCTTGCTCATCCTGCTTAATAACTGGGGTTTTAAAACACACAAAAAATAACAAATTAATTATCTTCATGGATTTGCATCTCATCAGGAATAAAAATTAATAATATTAATAAAATAATTTTGTTAGATGGTGCATCATGATTAGAATAAGAGAACAAGAGCACACGGGAGAGTGTGCTTTCAATATGTAAAGAGTGATCAAATAAGCACATCACTGATGAAGTGACTCCTGAGGGAGATGAGGAACCAATTCAAAAACACATGAGGAGGGACTGATTCTTCATGCGAAGGGAACATGCACAAAGACATAGGAGCTTTTAGATAGGAGCATTTTTGAGGCTTTCTAAAAATGTTAGGATGCTAATGCAGTTGTAATAGAGCATGCAAACAGGAAGTGCTAGGAGATAACATAAGAGTGGTCGAGGGAACAATGTATGTGGTTATAGGCCTCTCAAACACTTTGGCTTAGGCCTTGAGTGAGAATGGCTGCAGAGCAGTGTTTTGAGATTTAGAATTGCACAGTGTAGTGATAATTAAAATTACCCACTCATATTTAGCAGCACTACACACATCTGCATGCAGGGAAACTCTAAATCCATTGTATTCATTCATTTGTTATGTTTTAAAAGGACTACTCTGCTAAATTGGAGAAAAGACTACAGTGTCTCAAGGATATAAAAGGAGATTACTAACAATGGCTTAAGAGAAATGCAATAACATGAATAACTTTATGCACATATCTACTTTTGATCATATAATTTCCATCAACATGTTTTGAAAATGTAACTTTCAATAAATTACTTCAGAAAAGTACAAAATGCAATGATTTTGATTTCAATAATGTAACAGTTTTAATGATTAATTTTGTTTGAGTTTCTAGTAAGATCTGTAAATTGTTATTTATTAGTGGATAACATAAAAGTTATCCACAAATTAAATGATTAGAATCTAATCATGTGTTCTGAATATAAGGGATGCTGTCATTCTCAGCATTGTACAAATGGGAAATATCTTAGAGACTATTTTATCTACAAACAATTCATATGCCACTCAAAATGTCATTTACTTAATTTTAGATTTTTTCCCTTCACATTTAATAATGGAATCTAGGTTAAAGGAAGGATAGCAAATTTCCTCCCTATCAATCATTCTCCAAATTTTCTATCATATTATTATTTAATAAAATTATACACATGAAAATTCTTTAAACAAAGTACACAATGTTAATTATAATTTTCATCAGTTTCTTCTAAATTTCAAATCTGCTACCTAAGAGGCTTGACTTTATAACACCCTCAATGTAGTTCCCTAAATCTAAAACCCTGGCTCCTAATTTCTCTGGTAGCTGGGTCCTTCTTGCTTTTTTATCTTGTCTTTAACATCACCTCTTCAGTGGAGTTCCATGACCCCCCAAACAGAATAATTCCACCATTACTTTCTGTCCTGACCCCAATTTTTATTTCAGGTGACATCATAGCTTTTAAGTGTATAGTTTGTGAGTGTTTTTGTTTATGGAACTGTAAGTTTCAAAATGTGTCCCCCAAACCAATATTAAGACCTGACTCAGAGCATTTGCAAAATGCAGACAGTAATAATTCACTTATTGACGTCCAAATATTGTTATGACCAAGTGAAATAATCTAAAAGTGATTCCAAGCTTATAGAAATATACAAATTTAAAGTGCTTGGATTATTTAAACTGAAGTTCATTTAAACTGAAGTTTAACATTTTATTTATTCCATCTCATTCCCACCAATCACCCTCTATACAAAGCGCAAAAAATAAAAAGAAATAAGACAAGAGAATGAATAATATTTATTTTGCTTTTTGGTTTTAAAACCCAGTTTGGAGTCACGGGAGAGCACCAGGATCATGTGGAGAGTGTTCCCCAATTTTGAAAGTGGGCAGGTGAAAGATGAAAGCTGTCAGCAAAGCTAGACTGGTCACTACTTCTTGTCTCCCATGGGCTTGCAGGGGCAACCTCACACCATGAATACTATTAATCTGAGTTTACCTGTTTCATGCACAAATGGAGTACAGACTGGCTCTCTATAATCTCTTCTAGTTAGCAAATGGCTTAGTATACTCTTATTCACATATGAATAATAAAAGTGATGTGGATCATCCTTTTTGGTGCACTACTTCTGATAGTTTTGTGCATTTCACACTTTTACAAGAATACCAAAAATTGAAAATTCTCAATGTCTTTCTAGAAATAACTTAAGGCGTGATTTTATTACTGTTACAAAAATTTTGATCATATATATATATATACACACATATACATATATACACATATACATATATACACACATACACGTATGTTACTTATATATTTTTATTACGTATCAATGTATTTTGTGTTTTTGTTTTGTTTTTCCTGTTAATTAGATATAGTTTTAAACTACTTAGGAAAGTTCAAGAATCTCAACTTTCCTTTGGTTCTGCAAATTAACTGCTATAGCCATCTCCTAACACCAGAAATGACTTTTTCTCTATTTTAGTTTCCATAACAGAAAGAGGAAAAATAAGAGGAATTGTACAAAATTATTCTGACTCTTGGAACAAGTTATGCATTACAACTTCAATAATAATGATTTTAGAGTTACTTCTTATGTAACAATCTCATGTACCATTCTCTATCTGAACATACAGGACATTGTATTTAAATTTTTATTTCTATTTTTATGTTGAAAGATGCATATATTTATTCAAAATTAAAATCATATTCTATGGCAAGGAAGCATAATTAAATCTAAGAAAAAGAGATACCATTTGTATGAACAGGCCATGCTTGTCAGAGTTGGAGGATGGTGGTATTTGATATGGAATATCAAGATAATTTGAGATCTCAACAAGGAAATGACAAGATAAATATTCTAGGTACACAAAAGGTACAGCTAGGGCTATCTTTGGAGTAAATGTAGCAGCCCAACTAAATGAATAATGGAATTCAGGATAATGGGACAATAAGGTAATTTCAGCCCAATATGAAAGTCCTTTATTATTAAGTGGTAAGTAGGACAATTAAAGCAAGAAACAGTGGATCCTGGCCAGGTCTTGGGAAATAGATTGAAACAAGTCTTTACCAAAATCATCTTCACAGCTATGAATTTAAGTATAACAAGAAAAATAAAGCTGAGATTTTGAACAGTCAAGATTTTGAACAGTAAGGCCAGGTTAAGTCCAGAAAAAAAAAATTGTGGTTGTCCAAATACTCTAAGACAGAAGAGTTCCAGAAAAACTTTCTTTTCTTTAGGAATGTGGAGTTTTAAATCATGTGAAAATAGAAACATCATTTCATACATTTTCTGAAATTATGATGTGCCTCTAAATGAAGCATTTGATTTCTCCTCAGTTAACAAAATATAGTAATTCAACATCTAATATTAATTGGTACAAAATCAATGTTAATGCCCAATATTGTGTTCTGAGAAAAATGTAATTGAAGTTGAGCAATAGTATGATATGAAAATTAGCTGAGACAATATGAAGACAATTATACTGAGAGTGAAAATGCATGGACTAAAAATCACTACACTTACAAGGGCCACGTTTACATAAGCTTCCATGGATTCTGCTCTGTGGGCAGAGCATCAGTGTGAATGTGATGTTCTCCTTGGCCCCTTCCAGCTTCCTTGTTTCCAGCTATGAAATTCTTCTACTTCAAAAATCTAAATTTTTACATGTTTTGCAACTTTAAAATTTTCAATTACATTCACCAACATTGGATTAAACACTACATATGTTGGTAGAATGCTTTAAGGTAATGGTTTTCCACCATTAAATTCAACCGCTACTCCCTCAACATCTTTATTGTGTTATAATTAACATGTTATAAACTACACATACTTAAATATATCGTTTCATAAGGTTTTAGAAATGTACACATCTGTGAAACCATTAGTATAATCAAGATAATTAAACCTCCATCACCTTTAAAAGTTTTCTTGGGAATTACTTCCTCTAGTTCATCATCTGTTCCATCTCTAGATAACCACTAAGCATTAATATCACTTTTAATAGGTTTCTATTATCTAGAATTTATGGAAATGAGAAGATTAATTACTTATTTTCTCTGGCTTCTCATTATTTAAAAAAATCATTATTTTGAGATTCATCCATGTTGTAGGATGCAATAATAGTTCATTCATTTTCATTACTAAGTAGTTTTCCATCTGATAGATATATCAAGATTTGGCATATATTCACCTTCTAATGGAAATTTGGGTTGTTTCCAGTTTGTGGATGTTACAAATAAAACTGCTATGAATATTTTTGTATAAAATTTGAATAAACAAATGCCTATAGCAGCACTGTTTTTTTTTTTTTTTTAGAGAGGAGGACAGTAAGAGAGAGAGAGAGACAGAGAGAATCAATTTTTGAGTTTTTCCCGTGGCTTTCATTGCTCTGACACTTAGTTGTGTACGTGGGTGCTGGGGTTTGAACCCGTGTACTCGCACATGCCAGGCAAGTACTGTAACCGCTGAGCCACTGCTCCAGCCCCAGCACTGTTTTTAATAAGAAATTTGTCATCCATACCTTTGTTCCTTTATCTTTATGGATACATGTAAGAGTCTCTTTGTTTCTGAGTATGGACAATTTTATTTTTAATAAGAGAGAGGGACAGTGGGAGAGGGAGAGGGAGGGAGAGAGAATCAATTTTATTTAGTTTTTTTATCTGGTTTTTGTTGATGCAACACTTAGTTGCACATGTGGTGCTGGGTTCGAACCCGGGTCCTTGCACATGCCATGCACGCACCATAACCACTGAACAAACTCTCCAGCCTTGGACAACTTTATTATAATTTACCATGTTAAAGTTTCTTCCTATTTCTTTTGCATAGAGTTCATTGATATTTTTGGATCTATAGATTGATTTATCATCCAATTTGGAACATTTGGTTCATTGATTCTTCAAATATTTTGTTTTACTAACACTTTTCTTTCTCCTCTCACTTCTTTCCTGGAGTACTACATGAGGTTTAGGCTGCTAAAAGTTGTCCCACAGTTATTGACAGTGTACATTTTTTTCAGTCCTGTGATTGAACCTAGGGTTTTATACATATTAGGCAAATTCTACCACTAAGCTACATCCCCAGCTCCATGTGTAATTTTTTTTTTTGGTTTGTTTCTATTGTCTTTGTTCTGTGATCAACTTTGCATTATTTCTGATGCCGCGGCCTCAATTTTCCTACTCTTCATTAAACAGTATGTAATTTGCTATTAATGCTATTATTTTCCATCACACATATAATTTCATTTGTGTAAGTTTGATTGAAATTTTTCTGTATCTGCTGTTATTTAAATGTTGACGGTTCCCCAAACGTCCATGATAAAAGCTTGGTCCCCAGGTTAGCTTATGAGGAGGTGGTAAAACCTAGGTTCTAAATGAAGGAGTTCTTCAGGTGGTTAGGGGCAGACCTGGCCCCCAGGCTTATGATGTGTTTTTTTCCTATGATGTGCTCCCTCCATATGCTGCCTTGCCACAGACCCAAAGCAATGGGGTCCACTAATAACAGACTTGCACCTCCAGACCTGAGAGAAAAGCAAACACATTCTCTTTATAGGTTTATTATCTTCCATAGTTCATTGTAACAATGCTTAACTTTCAGAATAAATGAAATTCAGTTATAATGATTAATGCTTTTGTCTGATAATTTCAACATTTCTATCAATTATTAATCAGTTTTATTCTTAATTATATAGTTTGTGTAGTTTGGAAAACACTACATCCATATTTTAGCTGTGGTGACTCCAATCTCAATAAACTTTTAATTTAAGTGTCTCTGAATTTCAAGATTTGAAAGAGTTTGCAAAGATACTCTTTTTATTTCAAATACCTCAATTTTGCAGTTAGAAATATTGATGTAATCGTTCATCTGCCCAACAGTAACCAAACCCAGGAAAATATTCCTGGAAGACCTGTAAAGCATATTCCCTGTATTTGCAATATCTAGTGGTTCTTGGGCAGTACCATCTACGAAAAGATCACTGACAATTGGGTGCTAGCTTCACAAGATGGCATATAACTTGGTGAACTCAGTGCTATGTAATGTCAGTCCCTTTATTTAGCTCACTTAGAAAATGAGTCATGTCATGTGATGTGCCTTCACATAGGTAACTGGGATTCCTAGTTGTGCTAAAGTGTTATAGCGCAAAAAGAAACAAGCAAAATTAAAACAAAAAGAGATGACTTGAGCATATATATATGGGTGTGCATATAATACTATTCATTTGCTTTGGAATAAAGGAGACTAATACTATTAGTGAACTAAAACTATTCATATATGTATACATATTGCATATATTACATGTGTGCATAAAATATATATGCACATGAGAATACATATCACATATTAATATACATTGGCAGACATCATGTGCACATATATATCATATGCACACACATAGATAACATACGCATGACACATACTCTGACAAGCCCTTCTTTTAGACACTGACAATGATATATAAAAATAAAATACCCACTGGTGAATTTAAAATGAGAAATGTTATTGTCATGAAGTCTAAATAGTCATTGTGTTCTAATATATTTGTTTTCTTTCGATATATGCAAGCAACAGGAAAAGGTAGCATGTCTAGACTAGGAAATTATTGTAACATATCATAAAATCACTTCACTCCAAATTTATTTACTATGGTAATATCCTTTCAGAAGAACATATTTCCAAACAGAATGTCTGATATAAATTTGATTATATACAGAGATAGATTCCAGTATTGCTGTGAAATGTGAAAAATTCCAGTATATCTTAAAGCATGGTTTGATTTGATTTTTATATTAGATTTTGAGTCAAATTTGTTCTTGTAAGATAAAAATTATTGCATCCACATTGGGGATTTAAAATATTATTGTGTTCTAGCTTCTTTTGAACATTTATAAATATTTTACAAACTGTTTTAAGAAATCCCAGACATCCTTATTTGGTTGAGACCTTACTTTACACACATTGTCTTAGAGCACAAGAGAGCATTGAATTTGGATAACAGATAATACTATTACAACTTAGTTCCACATTATAATTTGTAGCACTCATTTCTGTATTTGATCCTGCAACATTAGGAAACTCCATAATTTTCTTAGAGAGGTTTCATACATCTACATTCTAAAACCTGTTAATCAACCAGATTATCTTTCTTGTTTTAGAGATAATGTTATGGATATTAATGAGGCTTTAAAATTTCTATGTCTTCAGAAGTTCCCTTCATACCACCCAGAACTCCCTTCTGCTTTAGTAATAGCCATGCAACAGTAACCGAGTGGTTTAATATTGCATAAGGAAATCCGCATCTATGCTTCTGAGAGAAAAATCACACTTAACTGTCTACAAAGTTTTTTGAAAACTCTAACTTCCATTCTAATTGCTATGATATAAAAAGGTTTGGATGGTTTAAAATAGTGTCAAACAATGCAAACTTTTACTTAATGAAGGGAAAAAAGGAAAATATGCATTTGGAAGAAATGAATAATCAGAAGTTTCAGATATTTTTGCTAAAAAATTAAAAATTTTTAAATAATTAGTTGTCCCTGTTGTTAATGAAGCTATTGTGTTGTTTCTATTAGATATGGTTTCTTACCAGAGAAGACTTGTAAAAAGACTAAACATTAGAGAAAGTGACTTTATCAAGCTATTGTGTATATATATATATGTTATATATATATATAGAGAGAGAGAGAGAGATGATTTCCTCCAAAATATTATTACATACATATATGTAATAATAGCAAGGCAATTTACATTGAAATTTCTATTTTTTCTTTTTAATTGAGATTTTCACAAGGACCACTGTTAAATGGAATAACTCATAAATTAAGCAAACATTTATTATTTTTTACTTAATTATCTTTTCATTCATAATTAATCTTTCTGTAAAGCTTGAGCTTTCTAATTTACATCATTTAATTTATTTATCTAATATAATAGAAGTTATAATGTTCTATGCAAGGTATAATCAAGCTAGTTCCTAGAGATTATGTTTTTTCACTGAACTGAATCAGTGTGAATATGATTAAATAATTTATCAATAGAGATACAATGCATCATTTTTTAAAATTTGCTCCTGTCAGAAACTGCACACTACATTTATTAAATGATGCTCTTAAGATCATGTAATTTCAATTGTGAGAGCCACTTTGGTCTTCCAGTGGAATTAAATTTTTCTTTAAAAATATTTTTAAGTAACATTATATCAAGAAAATGGAAGTAGTAATGCAATCATAAAGGCTTTTAGCCTTACCTCTTGGGCTGGGCCTTGGATTTTAACAGTGTTACTGAGGTAATAAAGGAGAGTGGTATGAAGAATAACATTAATCTAATGATCATCCTTTAGAAGTCCATACTGTAAGAGCACTAGTACAGCATCGGATAGGGAGGTGTTGTCTGTAAGCATCCATAATAAAACTGCTCATAACTTTCCCTGAAAAACCTTCAAAAGTAAAAAAAAAAAGGAAATAATACCCATGGATATTTAGAACTAAAAAATCATGAAGCTCACATGAAGTTCTTTCCTTTTACTACAGATAGGCCTAATTAAGATTTTTTTTTTTTACTACTCAGAAAGGTAGAGAGGTATCCCTTTATTCTATTGTTTATAATTCTTCAGTAGTCAATGTATAGTTTACCAAATTTCAAATCAAGTCCATACTTCTGTTTGTAGAGTGAAAATTATTCCAACATTTGAAAGAGGCAACGAAAAGCCTTCTGTATTTCTTTCTGTGAGGGAAACAGTCTTTCTAATATCCCTGAGGATTGTAGTTTTCCAGAGTTCTAGTATTTTGGTTCTAGATTACCAAACATTGAACAGAAGAAATCTTCCTCTGTTGAACGAAATAGAAGGAAATTAGATAAAAGTCTAATGAGATTTAGTAAATTTGCTAGAGTACCTGCAAATCAACATTTTCTTTATCACCCACAGCTATAATAATGGAATTGAACTAGCATACATGTGTCTAGTGAGTGAGGCCCCAAGCATTTTCATATCAATATGAATTAGCAGAAAGCAATGTGGTGATATCTGGGGAAATATTTTATGTATGCATAATTTCATATCCTTCCAAGTGAATTTTTTATTTGTACAAGTAACATATAGCCATTCCCAGAAATGCAAGGACTTAGAGAATGTAATTACCATATATCCCTCTGGAGAGAGGGAAAGAAAAATAAATCAAGATCTTCATGTTATCAGATTAAAAGAAATTTCAAACTTAATAGTTTAAAAATATACACTGAAAAGTGATCACTTAAATTTTTTCCTTTTTTTCTTTTTTATTTTGGGGAGGTACCCAGGATTAAACCCAGGGGTGCTCAAGCACTAAACAACATCCCCAGTTCTTTTAATTTTTTAGTTTGAGAAAGGGTCTTAGCTAAGTTGCTTTGAGTCTTGCAGAGTTACTGAGGCTGGCTTTGACCTTGTGATGCTTCTTCCTCAGCCTCCTGAGCTACAGGAACGACCGGTATGCACCATGGCGCCTGGCGGTTTTCTTTTTCTTTTTTCTTTTTTTTTTTTTAAGTGAAATTAGCAAATATGTGGTAAACAGGTAAGGAATACTGAAAATCAGTGCATCTCACATAACTTCAATTCCTAGTTGAAGAAAAGTGGCAAGTAGAATAAGTCATTAATGGCAAAAAAAGGGAGAAAGTATATATCAGATAGAGCAAAATGTTCTATTAATGTATCATCTCTCTTCCAATTCATAAGAACTTACACAATAAATACTTTTAGAACAAAATTATGAGAAGTATCTACTAATCACCTGCAAGCAAGAGAGTCAGGTCATTATAGATGCCAAAAAGTAGAAAACTGCGGACGGGGAGCAGAGAACACTCAAAGGAACAGAAGGAAATAACACCCTAAGCAGAAGCTGCAAGACAGCTTGAAAAAGAAAGAAAAATAACATGACTGGTTACTACAACAAGTCTCCACATTTCTCTCCTAGTGAACAAATTAGAAACTGAGACACTGAGGATGTAAAGACTGGAAGTCATGATACGCATGAGAATAAATTTAATTGATTTAACTTTCTCTCTTCACCAAGCAATAACCACAGTAATACGACCCAGGCCACTGTACGTCTATCACTGCTCTGAAAAGTGGCGGCCTTGAGAAGACACTTGGAGTGAGCATGATTGCTGGGGCCTGAGAATCATAGCAAAGATAACTCTGCCATTACCCTCAGCTTCGTGTCCAGGCCCTCTCTCAAGATCACCTGAGCGACCTACTATACCCCAAAGCTATTGCAAGTAAAACCTCACTACGACTTAAGAAATAAACTCCATCTCCTAAAAAGTATACAATTTGCCCCCTTTTCCTCAAAACAGCCTAAGGTTTGTAGCATCTACTCTTCTTTGCCTGAAAGATAGTTTATGCATATTTTACAAGAGTACTTTTTTCACATCGTTTTTTTACACTTGAATATCACCCTTACGAAGACTGCCCTTGTCTTAAAATTAGCCTTATATTCCATCATTATGTACAACTTTAATGTACCAATCAAACGAAAGAAAACAAGGATAACAATAACTGTGACTCCAGGTTGTCATGAGGATTAAAAACTATAGTGCACATGAGGCATCTAGTCTGATTGTTATTTTATCACAATGGCTGTCATCACCATCCTATTCAACCTACAGCAAGCCTCAAGACCTATTTTATTAGAAGGAAGTCACATAATATGCAGCTTAATGAATTTCATAAACGTCTCTTATAAATTAGGGCTATGAATTTGCCATTTCTGTCGTTTAAAATGCTTCAAAGAATTAATGACATTAAATTTAGGGATGTGGCTTGAAATATTTAACAGGATTGAATTCATTTCCTATATGGGATTATTTAGAAAACTTTGGTGTTTATTTTGAAATTAATTAAACATTAATCAGGGGAGTAGGTGGGGGAATTCTGGGTACATTTTCATTATGTGTGAATGTATGAATGTGTAATAATGAATCCCTTCACTATGTAAGACTATGTTGCACCAATAAGGGAAAAGAAAAAAAATGATCAAAGGTTGGATAATTTTTATATTTCTAGACTTAGAACTTGACCAATAAGATTTGAAAATTGCATTTGAATACCCAACAGGAAAAATTACGACTTTAATAAATTGATTCCTACTTTTAAACCCCCCCAAAAAAATTAGCCTTACATACCTCTAACTCTTTACCCCATTTATAGCATTTATTGCAAGCTGAAATTATACTATAGGTGTACTTACTTATTTGTTTGGTATTTATTTCCACCACTGTAATATATATTGCTTAAGGCAGGAACTTGGTTTTTATCCCTATACTCTCAGTGCTAGAAAAGATCCAGCTGCATAGCACATAGTGAATGTCTTTATCAAAACAAAACATAGTAGTTAAGAATAAGAGCTAAAGCTTTAAAATCAACCTGTCTGGGCTCACATTCTATCTTGTCATTTAGTAGCTCTACAGCCTTCAGAAATTTAGTTAATTTTCATTACCCTATTTTGGCCAAATGGGGATAGTAATAGCACCTAGTCCCACCCATTGCCATGTGTCAGATGAGTGCGCCATTAAGTTGAAGATGAAGATTTGTAACCTAGGCAGGATGGCTATATTGATAGTTGCAATGATTCCACAATATCAAACACTTTGAAATCACTTCGGCACATATTTACAGATATTAGCAATTACTGTTAAAACCTGTTGAAATAAAAACACAAAGGAATTTGAGAATGAATAAATGAAGAGCCCAGATGAAGTGGGGGTATCAGTTACATACTGACTTGCTTAATTTTTTCCAGAAAATCATGCTTTTCTTTTTTACCTTCATAATATCTGGAAAATTAATTGTCACATTAATGGAAACAAAAAATATTTTTGCTTCTTCAAAAGGGAAAGAAAACACCCAACTTTCTTTTTGACTTTTTTCAGTCCTCCCTGCCATCATACATTTGGTGCATACCTCGAAGTTGACCTTTAGCTAGGGAAAAGTAAGAATAACAACAGTATAAACATGGCAGTAATTCTGTTATTCTCTTTCACGCCAAGTTCCCATAATCAAAGGTTTACCCTGATATGCCCTGCTATGTAATTTGAGAGGCTAATCTTTGTTTACTGCATCAACTTTTTCAGTTACAGGGTTCTGGTTGGATTTATCCAACAGGAGATACCATAGGACATCAGGAAGAGAGAACTTACTTGGGCTGTTGGCTGTGTCTCCCCAGCCTTGCCCAAGGTACAGACGATATCACTCACTACATCAATCCATGGCCACAACAAGTATAAAGCTGCCCCTCCTCCATATATTCAGCTTCCTTGGGCTTCATGTCTCTTGCCTAGGGAAGATAAAGGGCTCCCTGATTTTGCTAATCCCTTCCTATTTCACCATCCTTCCTTGGTGTCTATAAACCTGCCAATATGTCTATAAATTTTATTTTCCATTAAGTTTTTTTTCCAGTAAACTTTTTTTATACATGCCATTTACTTCTTGCCCAACAATCAGAAAGTTATGCATTCTTGACCAGAGCATGTGACAAACCAAAAAGTTATACACTGCCATTAACTATTGGCTTTCACTGTACAAAGGGAGCGACCCTTGCAGGAGGAAGGCTATTTAGTATTCACCTTATTATCTTTGTTTTGGATTCGTCCCTCTTTCATTTCCTGTGGCTTTCCATAATCAATGTAAGAGGGGTGAGATGGAGCAGGAGGTGAAAATTACCACTGAGCCATTGACAAATTAGACCTTTCCTTGATTAAATCCACAGAATGTTTTACTAATGATCCCTAGATAGAAATTAGGTTTTTCTGAATTCACAGGAGTCATATCTGTGGAATTTGGATGAAAATCTGGGATTAAAAATCATAGGGGAGAAATAACTTGGCATAGAAATATTTGAAAATTCTTCTATTAAGAAACATTATGGTAAGTCTACTGGGCATATATATTTGAAGATGAAAAATATCCATTAAAACAAACTAACTTCAGCTTCTAAAAGGGCAAATGAGGACACTGGTTGGAAGTAGTGACATCTCTTCCATTCACCATGTGCACTGTTTTCCTGCATATTTGAATTTTTAGAAAAAAAGAGCAGCTATAAGGAATAATTAAACCTTTATAAATGAGAATGAATATAAATAAATGTCTTTTTCTCTATTTTAAGACATCTTCATGGTATGATTCTGTAGTAAGGAATCTTTAGAAACTAAAAAGTAAATAAAGGTATTTACCTACTTAATGACTATTTTGGGTAAATAATATGTACTTATTCATGTTTGGATTCCACTAATGATGTTCTTATAAAAATGTAGAATCTTCTAGTCATAGATAATGAATATAATCAAGTGTCAAAACTGGATTGATGTATTTCCTAACTGTAGGTAAAAACTTCAGTATAATTTTTATTTATGGAGGTTCTAATTAATTCCCCATTACAATTTTACTCTTTACAATACTTCTCGTCTATTTTTTTTTTAGTTTTCTGACCCTTAGCTTAAAGACCCAGCAATAATAAATTTTCCTTTTCTACATAGAGCATTCAGTTTATTTGAGATCTTGTTTTTGAAAAAGTTTTATCAGTGGGAATGTGAAGCATTGGAAAATTTCTTTATGAGGCTTCAGAGGAGCTATTTGTTGGAATACACTGTTTGTTATTCTTATCAGTTGCATCTTGTTCTGCAGAAAAGAATACTGAACATTAAGGCATATTTTTTTAAATTTTTGTTTGTTTTTTTATGTAGGGAGCCTAGAGTACATGGTGGAAAGAGGACACATATTTGGATGGAAAGGAAATCCCAAGAGATAGAATACTGTAGAACATTTAAAGAGGAAAGTAATACATGTTGAGTAATTATTCATGCTACAAATTTTTAAAAAATTAAACAAAAACAGGCAAAATATAAGAGAGCTGAACTTGAATATCTTCACAGTCCATTTGAGTCAGCACAGAGCTGCAAGTGAGGGAGCCAATGTGGATATCTGAGTCACTTTTAGCATACTTTACACTTTTCTACTTGCAAAGGCCTTTCTACAAGAAAGATGCCCTTGCAATGCCACTGATTAATAGGAGCATGGTGCTGTTATTCAGACCCTTAAGAGGTGGTTACAACTATCTCCTTATCAAAATCCTTGCTTGCTAGCACCTTTCGGTCCCACTGTTATGAACATTTAGCTTCTATATCTGAAGAAAAAGCTGTTCTAACAAAAAGGATTAACACTTGATGTCTTATCAGAAATATAATCCATAGTGTGAAGGCATTTATCTTGTACTTTCCTAAAAGTTTTGATAGAAGAGATGGAAAGAAAATTTCAAAAAGAAGAATACTGAGTGTCTAGAGAGGTTGGGGTAGGCAGTGTGGCTTGGGAAAAATTCAGGGAAAAGTGCAAATTGGATTCCAAAGATAAATCTGGCTCAGTTCTAACATTGCCTAAAGTGACAAAATGAAACTATGTCCCCAAGCACATGCAACATCTGATCACCTTGAGATGAGAATTGCCTGAGAAACACAGATGGAATCAAGCACTAAGTAGCGTTAGAAAAGCATTTTTATCATTCTTCAAGTGCTTAGTGGCTCTATACCAGGAAACTAGTGGATACTTAATTCAGACATCATGAGGCCCTGTTGTACATTATGTGGAATGCTTCCAGGATCACAACTGGATCAGATAACTCCTTTGACACCAACTCCCTGTTGAGATTTGGGGATTACAATACTATTGTAAATGCTTAAAATTTACCCAATCTATTGCTTAAGTAGCTTAATAAATCCTCAAATACAGTCTGCAGTTTATAATCACTTTGACCACAATGCTGTAATGAATATTGGCAGTCCATAGACTCTAGAATGAATTACTTATTATTCATTATTCCATCAAACTTCCAATAACTCTATGAAATTACCTGCTGGATTTCAACATTCTGTTGTTGTTGTATTGTTATTGTTGTCGTCGTCATTGTTTCATTGTAACATTTTTGCAATTCCCAGCAAAATCAGTATGTAATAAATGATCGAAAGCTTGCAAGGGAAAGTAGGAGCCAATTTGAATACAGAAAGATTTAGAAATATGCTCAGTAATTCCATAGAATAGGGCTGGAGAGTTACCCTGGCACTTGCCTGGCATACAAGAGGATGCAGGTTCAAACCCTGGCTCCACATATGCAACTAAGTGTTGGAGCAATGAAAGCCACATGAAAAATAAAATTGATTCTCTCTAATTGTCCCTCTCTTTCTTAAAAATATAATTCCACAGAATAATGGAGGGGAATCTAATATGTAGGAAAACTACTAAAATATAAGTCTATAGTCCAAGAATCCCTTATAAATTCTTGAGTGTGTGCTTGGTTTCTTCCTACAACATGATTTATACAAAAGTAGAATGTAAACTGTAGAAACTACTCTACCTCTCAAATCTACTTCTCTTCCTGTATATGACTTTGGCTTTAAAAAGCAATATCCATCCCATTACCCAAATATCTAATATAATAATCATTTCAAATTCATTGTTTTCTTTTAATTCCCATATCCATTCAGAAATAGTTTTATCCCTTCTTATTCCTACATATCTCTAGAATCCATCTCCTACTCTATTTTCACTTATGTTGCTTTATTACATGCCTACCTCATCTCTTAACTACATTATTATAATGGTTTCTTTTTTTTATTAGAAGTATATAGAAATACATTTGAGGGGGAAGCATTATGAAAACATTAGCAATCAATGGATATAAACTTCGTTATCCAGGGGAAAAGCCAAAACTTGGATAACCACCTTGGGTTTTACCTGTTGCCGTTTCCCCCAGAAGAACTCATGCGTTAAATGGGTAGTTCATGGAGGAATGACATGGGCTTCTGGGATGGTTCCCCCATCTTCCCAATCTCCAGACTCCTATGAGTTCTTCATATACCCTCCCCACTCCCCATCCCCCTCCCTAAACCTCCAAGTATCCTAGAGAGCCATCACCCTATTACTCTGAAAGTCATTCAATTTGAAGTTTTGTTAGGTTAGCCGTCTGCCATACTGCTTCCCCATATATGCTAGCATCAACAGATGAGAGAAACCATTTGGCCATTGAGTCTCTGAGATTGGGAGACTTCACTAAGCATAATTCTATCCATCTCCATCCATTTGATTTCAAAAGACATAATACCGTCCTCTCTAATGGCCAAGTAGTATTCCATAGTATATATGTACCAAAGCTTTTGTATCCACTCATCGAGTGAGGGGCATCTGGGTTGGTTCCATAATCTAGTT
The DNA here is from genome assembly GCA_004027875.1 of Aplodontia rufa. Classification (NCBI taxonomy): domain Eukaryota; kingdom Metazoa; phylum Chordata; class Mammalia; order Rodentia; family Aplodontiidae; genus Aplodontia; species Aplodontia rufa. The sequence continues at coordinate 27,038 of PVKS010018268.1, forward strand.
ATAGTAAATTGAGCTGCTATAAACATTGGTGAAGCCACATCGCTATAATACACTGATTCTAAGTCTGTGGGGAGCTGGGTTGCCCCCCGGGAGCCGATCAGGAAGAGGGTGAGTGCCAACGGCTGGAACCCGGGTCCCCCCTCGTCCGGGGACCCCCTTCCCTCCCAGCCGGGGAAACGAGGCAACCACATGCAGCTGATGGCAGCTCAGAATCCGTTTATTATTAAGGCATACGGGTTTTTATAGAGGAGGAGGGGAGACAGCCAAGGAATCAATAATCTTTCTAAGGGAGTTGCCAGGTGTTATGTAGATTTCAGTACAGACAAAAAAACTAGGGTACAGACAAAAACTAGGGAGTAACCTGTCGTTAAGACTTTTTAACCCACCCTAATCTTTAACAAAGCACGACCTAGCAGCCCTTCCAGAAGGAGCTTATGCAAATAGTCATAAGATCACTCTAGGGCAGCTGATATATTGGAGGTGAAGGTCAGACCCCAATAATTGTCACAAGGTCACTCTAGGGCAGCTGATGAAATAGAATGAAGGTCAGACTCCAACATAAGTCTTTTGGGAAAATTCCCAGGAGTGGGATAGCTGGGTTGTAAGGTGGTTCCATCCTTAATTTTTTGAGGATTCTCCACACTGCTTTCCATAGTGGCTGAACCAGTTTGCAGTCCCACCAGCAGTGTAATAGTGTTCCTCTTTTCCCACAGCCCCTCCAGCATCTGTCCTTGTTTGTATTTTTCATTTTTGCCACTCTAACAGGAGTGAGGTGGTATCTCATGGAAGTTTTGATTTGCAATTCCCTTATAACTAATGAAGTAGAGCATTTTCTCATATATTTGTGGGCTTTCTGGACTTCCACTGGAGAGAAGTTCCTTTTGAGATCTTTAGCCCATTTATCGATTGGATTATTTGCGAGTTTGGACTTTAGTTTCTTTAGTTCCCTGTATATTCTGGATATTAGCCCCCTGTCCGAGTTGTAGCAGGCAAAAATTTTCTGCCATTCTGTAGGTTCTCTCTTGATGCTCTTGACTAGATCTTTAGCTGTGCAGAAACTTTTTTAGTTTAATTGCATCCTATTCGTTTAATTTTGATTTTACAGCATGCGCCATATTATAATGGTTTCTAATTATACCCACTCCAAGTCTCAGTCTCTCTCTATGTAACCTTCACACTGCTTTAGAATGATGTCTCTAAAAATAATTATTTTTGTCTGTTTTGGTCACTATAACACAATACCATGAAGTAGATAAGTTCCTGCCATTTATAACCTATTGTTTCTTACAATTTTGGGGACTGAAAAGTCCAAGATCAAGGTGCTGGCAAAGTTGGCATCTGGAAGGGGACTGCTTCCACTCAGAGTATCTTCTCACTGAGCCCTCACATGGTAGAAGAGGAAGGAGACTCTCTCCTGGTCCTCCTGTTCATGAGCAACTCCACTTCCATGTCCTAGTAACCTCCTCCCTATCTCATAATAGCAATACATTGAGAGCGGGGATTTCAACATATGAATCTGGGGGTTCCTAGACATTCCAATCACAGCAGAAGTTATTCATATTAATCTCCTAATTTTAGAGAAGATACAAATATTAAGTTCTACAATATAGTGGAAAAAATCTCTTTCTTCCAGGGTCTGGCCTGTATCAATGACCTATATACATCCTTAAACACTCCCATTAGTATCATAACATCCTATATTTTACCAAATGAGCCACATTTTTTATGACATTTTTGCCTAGAATGATTTTCTCAGAATCATGGACATACTTCTATTACATAGTTCGTATGTTGCTATTACTCACACTGTAATTTCTGCAACAGAATAAGGTTACATCTTACTCTTCCTGAAATCCTCGGGTTTTACTCTAGAGCCCCATGCATAGTAAGGGTTCTGTAACAATTAGCAGAAAGAAATGTATGAGCTGTACACAAACTTAAGGTAGTTTTTCAAGCTGGGCTGATATATTCTCAATTATGTTTGTCAGTTGCATTACTTTTAAGATATTCCCTATGAATTTCTAAGTTCTAACATCTTATTTTTTTATGAGATTCATAGGGATGATAGGAATTGTTTTGTTTGCAGAAACCCCACTGCAGCACCAGATTCCTTTTGATTCTCAGAAGATGCTTACTGAAGTAACTGAATGGGGTAGTGTTAATAATCAACATTTCCAAACATTCTAAATTAGAAGTAGCTCAAGAAGGAGAAAATGAACTTTAGAGAGATGTTTGCTAGAGAATCATCTGGTGAGAAGCCATTTCTGGAAAATAATCTGTGCTAATGAGAAAAAGAAGTGAAGAAAAAGTGGGATGTTGGCTTTGCTATTTTCAGCTCTTTGTTGTTTGCTTTCAACAAGGTGTCTCTAATCCTTGCTGTGAATATTGTACATGCTGTCTGTGTCTCATAATCTCAAAAGTGCAAATGAAATCATAGCAAGTCATGGCACATGGCATGTGTGGGAGTAAAAACCTAAGTCATTACTTTAATGATAATTATCTCTGGAGATAGTTATGCTGAAAACAAAGACACATTAATCTGTTTTTCTATTTTGGACACCCAAAGCTACAAATGTAACATTGCAGAGTGAAAAAGTAAGCAAAAGTACACTAAATCGTGAACACAAAACTTCAATTATTAGCCATTCTGTTTAATAGATCCTAGAAAGAAAAGGTTAGAGAATTTAAGCTCTGGATAGTTTCTGAAAATAAAATTAGAAACAATATTCTACAATGAACCTGTAACTCGAATTAATTTGGAAAATAATAGGGCAGAATTTTCTGCCAAAATGCCATTAATTTGAGTCCTTTGAATGTATGGAAACCCAAACCTCACAGTATCTCCTCATTCATCTCTCCCTTTGCAGTTTGCAAATAATTAGATCAATAAGTAGTTTTTAACCCTAACTTAATTGTCCCAGTCCAGCTGGGTTCTGACCTGAGGGACGGGTTGGGGATGAGAAAAACCACAGGCCAGAGACCCAAAATGGTCTTTCTTTATCCAAACTTTACTTCTCTTTTTATTCCATGCTTTACATCTCTCTTTCAAGGCAACATAAATGTCTTAGTCCATTCGTCCATCTTTGCTGCTACGACAACATGCCTAACATTGGGTGATCTCAAACAAGTCAAGGCAAAGCTGCAAGACTGCACTCCAGAACAAACATGGACAGCAATTTCTCACAGTTCTGGAAGCTGGGAAGTTCAGGATCAAAGCACAGGCAGGTTCGGCTGCTGGCAAGAGCTCATCTTCCAAAGGAGCAGGGACACCACGTCCAGCAGAAAAGTGCTAGAGCTCTCGTCCAAAGGAAGAGCCCTTGCCTACTGGCTGGAGCCTCTTCTTTTAAAGGCCTTCACAGCGCCCCCTTGAGGCCTCTCTACATTAGCTCGTTCATTGCTACACCTGGATTTCGGAGGCACAGGTTTGACCAATAAGCCTCTAAGTGCACCTTTTGAAGGATCTAGAATAATTGGCAGGTGATACCACTGCGAAACATGTGAAGCCCGTGTCCACACCCTGTTTTTGAAGCTTAACAATATACAATCTAACAGCCCTTCTCGAAGGAGCTTATGCAAACAGCAACAAGATTCAGGGCAGCTGATAAAGTAAAGGTCAGACCCCAACACTTAATATTTCATTTTTGCTTCATTTCACATACTTCATGAAAATAATCACTATCAGAATCCATTCTTATATTTTTACATGAAATATCTAAAGAAAAGATTAGTATCCCTTTGTCATTTCATTTGGAGACATATATGATACACATGATAAAATTACAGAAACACAATCAAATACAGCTGATCACTTTGTATTCAGAATAGCGTCAAGTTTTGAAGCAGAGAAACCAAATTTTTTCAGCCATTTTCTTCCAGAATGCCAATACTGTCCACACTTTCTACAGAGCCCAAAAGTAAATTGATGAACTTCAGCATTACACATCCAAATTTTAAGTCCAAAAATAATAATTTGTAGACCATACTCAAATAAAAATCTTTACATACACTTTCTAGCTAGGCAACAGTGTGAACATTGGTGCCCTTTTCTCAGCTGGGAAAGCTAGAAGAGGAGGGGAGGGTAAGGAATGCAGAGCCCATGCGCTGTGTCAGCTCCAGGGTCTCTGAGAGTCATGGAGTGGATACAGCATGTGCACAGCTGTGTTCGTGCAGCTGGGACTTAAAGGGAAGAGCTGGGGATAAATACGAGGGATCCTTTTCTTTTTTAGAATTTTACTGCTGCATTCTGAGAGAAATCAGATAGGAAATAAGAAAAATACCTTCTTTAAAAACAAATTGTAGGAAGTTAAGCAGGTTTATGAAATCATGAGAAGCTTTTACACAGAGCGTCCCTGGTTCCCATTGACCTTCCTAAGGCCTGATGGTGACCAGAAGGCCTGCTGGGCTTTCACTCTGTAACACTCGCTGAGATTCTAGCAGCAGGGAAAAGATCCCTAAGGATCATTTTAACAATCATGATTGGGCTAGATTTTAGTACTGTTCCAAACAATCATTTAGGGTATAGGTATTACAACTTATAGATCTAGAATATCAATATATCCTTAAGCTGCCCAACAAGTCACCACAAACCAGGCTGTCCTTAACTGTCCTCATTCTCCCTCTTTAAAAAAGCACAGGTTGGTGTTGTGGGTAGGTGTGCAGCAGGTACTGCTTTCCTGTCATTTATACTCCTTGTTCTGTGAGGAAAAATAAGGACCTTCATGAAACAAAAAAACAAAATTATAATTTCATTTATTGAGCTTATAACCATGATCGCTGTACCACACGCAAAGAGCATTTCTGTGTCATATCTATTTGGAAATTTTTTGTGAAACTCATCTTTTTATTAAGCTTAAGTATGCTGGGAATTTTTTTAGTCATTCCTAATAACCAGAACACCAGCATATACATGTGTATTTATACCTGGTGTTTGCTAGCATACAGAGTGCAGTGGACTTGTAAGGTATATGTTATACATTATTCCCATTTAAAATATTTTTTTATTTTTTTATTTTTTATTTTTTTAAAGAGAGAGGGACAGCAAGAGAGAAAGACAGAATCAACTCTATTCAGCTCTTCATGTGGCCTTCGTTGCTCTGAGACTCCGCCGTGTATGTGGTACTGTGGTTTGGACCCACGTACTTGCGCATGCCAGGAAAGCATCATAACCATTGCTTATCTACATGCATCAATGATGCTATACACACCAGAAGAAACATTACTTTTCTCAAGAATGAGGTCCTAAGAGGTTGATATCATCCTGTGCCCTGTGTAGATTTCTTTTTTCTCTAAAACACTGTACTGTTCTATACTATCAAGTGTCATCTGCTCTAGTGAAGATTATCTTTCTGAAAAACTCTCAGCACCTTAATGCTGTGCATGACTGGTCACTCTCTAGATGATGAAAAGTGTATGAAATTATATTTTCATACTAGAGGAAGAATACAATCATTTAGCAGCTGTTCTCACACTTTCATCTACATAACAACGATGACCGGAGTTTTTTAAATTACCAATTCCCAGGTTCCCACTTTTGTGAAATTCAACTCAGGAAGTTTGGAAGTCAATGTTTATCCATTTATCAGACTTCCAGGTAATTCTGATGTATGAAGCCTATAGCCCATCCTTTGTGAAAAAAATTCCACAGAGGAAGTCCTGTGAGGAATTTAGAAATGGAGAGGATATAAACTCAACGAACAGTACAGATGTCAGTCATCAAAATCCAGGTCTTATTTTTACGTATTGTGCATAATGCTATCTACATTTTAATATAGGCAATACAAATCAGCATCATGCTTAAAAATGGAAACCAATCCAAGATAGAATGATTGTATATAGATATGTAGGTTTTAAAATCCTCAGTTTGTAAAGTATGCATCTTCTTTAATTCCTCATATTACAATTTTGTCAACTATAAAGTGAAATAGAATTAATTCCTCACTTTCCTGCAATGTCATATAATCTATCTTAAACTACTACAAAATATTATTAATTTTTTAAACTTTATCAACTAAAGTTTAATTAGATGAATATAAACTGATTCACATTCTTAAGCCATCATAAAATTTTGCTATTTATTAAAGAATGCTAAAGGAATGCTAAATTGTCATTGATATGGTATGAATATAATGAAATATATGTGGCTGATTTTTAATAATAAATGATCAAATCATGTAATAGAAAAATATTGTTACTACCTTTATATGAATAAAATTCACCAGTCCTTCTTTCCCCTATGTTATCTAGCCTATCATAGGAAAACAGAAGACTTGAAAGTTAATGTCCTACAGTAACTCTTTCCCAAGAATTCTTTTTTAAAAAATTAAGTAATCGGGCTGGAACAGTGGTTCGGTGATTAGAGCGATTGCCCAGCATGTGCGAGTACACGGGTTTAAACCACAGCACCCATATACACAGCTAAGTGTCAAAGCAACAAAAGCCATGTGAAAGACTCAATAAAAATTGATTCTCTCTGTCTCTCACTGTCCTTCTCTCTTTTTAAAAAAATTAAGTAATCACAATATATAAAATATCTTACATTACTATGGAACAGTAAAAGTTATGTTCAATGCTTTGCAACATAAGGCCTGGCAAATACATGGTTAATGTGGAATATAATCAGCACAATTAAATAGCTGATAAAGAAGCAAAAAATAAGTTAATGAATAAACAACTGGGAAATACAAATCAACAAAACAGCCATGGAGAAATTCAGGAGGTGAACCAGTACGTAAAACACTCGTCCGGAGGTGGTATTAGCCCTGCTCTCATTGTAGAAGAAAAACTCTGAATATTAAGTCTCACTGTCATGTATACAACTGTGTGTAAAAGTTATATAGACAAACAAGATTTCCCCACCAAAATTCCACTTTTCAGCCATCGGTAAAGACTGAAACATTAAGTAAATGTACTCAGAGATTCAAGTCCACAGTAGAAAAGATCTTTAGCACACACAAAATGTGGAATGATGGACTGTAAGTCTTCAACCAGGTAGTTTTTCACTACAGCAGATGTGAAATTGCTTAATGCTTAAATTCACAAATTAGCTTTAATTATCAGATAAGACCAAAAAACAAAAGTTGACATCAAGAAATAAGGCCAATGGTGTTAGCTCAAAAATAATGGGAAAACTAAACTTAGGAGGGTGCAACGTCTGTTGAGGGCCTGCTATATGCGGGAACCTTTAATTTTGTTTATCTTAATTAATCCTAACACCAATAGTGAGAATAAAGCATAAAGTAATTTTGCAACAAAGGGAATTAAGTGTCTATCTCCACAACTGCCTAACAAAGCTATACAATAAGTATGTGATGGGCCTAAAATGTCAATTCTAAGTCATCAGTTTCCTGTGTTCCTTCTCACCCTCCTCACTTTTGAGGAAGGATATTGCTTTGCAACTGCCTGAATAGTTTCCAGGGTGAGCGATCTTAATTTTAACTTCTAGACTGTCCAGATAGACTCCAGTGACTTATAATGTTATGTCCTGCAGAAAGAAGAGATAATTATGCTTAGGAAAATGTCCTAATATTCATTAGAAATGAACTTTGTATTTCTAAACAGTAGGGAAGGTGGAGTACAATCAGGAGGACACTAAGAAATGTGTAGAGATTTTTGATTTTTGATTTATGCAAAAAATAGTTTGTGAGATAAACTCTGTACAGAGTCACCTACTTGACATGAATACCATGCTGTTCCTGAATTTATTTCACCACAACAAATTAGAGAGGTGAGAGGGAAGTAATTAGCACTTTGGCCAGTTCCTGTGTGGTGTGTTTCTTTATCTAGGTATACGTATGTTTTCATTTCACAGGGAGAATGAAACTGTAAAAATAATCACAGAACTAAAAAGAACTCTTGAGTTGAGTACCTCTGAACATTTCTTTTTTCTGTGATCTTTTTGTGTAGCTGCCATGGGTCTTTAAAGAATCTACTTTACGTAAGTGAAAGAGAATTTTGGAAAATAATATGTGCATTTATGTTAGAAAGGGAGAGAGGCAACTGTTCAGAGAGGACAATCCCTAAACCAGTGGGGATTTGGGCAAGTGAGAAAAGGCACATGATTGATCATCATTAATAGCTCTCCAAGAAATGAGTCAAGCCATCTTTGGAAAGAAGACTATGCTGGGCCTCATGTATTGGATCTCTGTGGAGAAGTACCTGGAAATCCCTTACCTGCAAGTTAAATTGAACTCTTCAGGAACTGATAGGAAATGGCAGATAAGCATAGCTTACTCTTATCAAGTCTCCTCTTCAACTTGACTCCCGTTCTATTACCTTGCTCTCTTGACTTAATTTACATATTCTGCCCTTACAAAAGACATGCTGTTTCTATGATGATAAATTTATATTGTGTTCCACTCAAGTTGGTATTTATGGTTTGAATTAGGAATAGTTTGCCCACTCAGCAGGGCATTTCAGTGTGATCCATCCTATTAGTCGCTAAGAATATAAACATGAGTTGGCCAATGGATTAGGTATGACTAATCCATGAAAGAAAGCAGCACATGCTGTAGTCACAAAAAATACTACTATGTAAATATTTAAAATGCATGAGGCCTTGTGAGGAATATGTCAGTATCACATAAAAAAGAGAAATTAAGATTAATTCAAATATATGCAACTGATACCCATAAAGAAAAATATCTTAATGTTAAAAAAAATCTCAAAATGATTAAAACAATTTTAATGTACTGGTAATTTTATATTAATTTTAAAGAACTTTAAAAACATACAAAGCAAGAAAACAAATCTATCTACCATCAGATATGATATGAGCTAAAATCTAAATTAGTTGTAATTTGCATGGGTTCACACACCCTCATCTGTAATTCCCAGAACTATATAACAACATTCCCAATATGGAAGAATCAAGCCGACTTGGTTTCTAGGATGTCCCAGTGCTTACTTTGGATTTGTTCACACACAGATTCAGATGCATTTTAATCTGCAGCTCAGCCCATATGGTCACCCCATGAGCATTCGGAATAATTCTCAGGTACATCGTCACTCAGCTCTAAAACAAAAGCATGAGCATGTCAGGCATGTACCTTACTCCTCATCTTCAATACATTAATTTATGAACCTCAAAGAAATGGTATAAAATCTCCAGAAACCTATTAATTTCCATTTCCATTTAATGGCAGGATCAAAAGCTGCCTCTGCTCCCAGTGTGAGGGGCATGCACAATGAGAATGGATACTCAAAATGCTTTCACCACCGAGCTGGGCTATGAAGCTTCCATCTGAGTAGGAGTTCAGGATCTGTTCTGTGATTTCTGTTGCTAGGCAACCACTTCCTTTGTCTGCTTTGTTCAGAACAGTTGCTTTATTTATACTTGGTTTAAATGATGCAGATCATAATGTGAAATCATAAAAGAAAATAGGAAAAAATTATATCAAAAATTGTTTCAGAGCATTTGTAATACAGTGTGGAAACCAATGAATGTTGATGCAAATAGAGCTTCTAACAAAACCAAAGAACGAATCATAACCCAGTAGGTCCCTCCTGCCTGAGACATTCTGAGTAGGGTTTATAACAACCTAGAGACTTTTTTTTTCTTTTTTAGGTACTAGGGATTGAACCTAGGGACACTGTACAACTGAGCTACATCCCCAGCCCTTTTTTTTTTTTTTTAATTATGATACAGGATCTCACTAAATTGCTTAGGCTGGTCTCAAACAGCAATCTTCCTGCCCTCGTCTTCTAAGTCTCTGGAACTGCAGGCATGTGCCACCATGCCTGCCTAGAGATAACCTGATATAATCTACAACTATCTGAAATCAAACCAAGCAACTAGGCAACAGAAGAATACTAAATTCATCTCAAGAGTAATTTTTAGAAAAAAATGACTCGCATGCCAGATGTTGAGATATGTTTAAAATAAAAAATCTGCTTAAAAATGAAGACAAAATAAAGAAAGCTAAGAGATACAGAAGAAATGTATATCTGTAAAATTTCCAAACTCCGAGAAGTCTTGAATTACATTATATAATAAAATATGCATGTAATTTAATAATAATTTAATAGCATTTAATTGGCTTTTAATATTTATTACACAATAAATATTCAATACATAATTCTAAATTATTATACAATAGTTTCCTACAACTCTGACCTGCACATATTATTAAATTGAGCTAAATAAATTTTCACTGACAAAAATCTCATCATTATCTGGTATATCTGAAACTGTTTACATGGTTCTGTATCTAGTATTTTAATGATATTTATTAAATGAAGCAAAAATAATAGTTATGCTTTTAACACATTGAGTCACTTGAATTTTACCTGTGCCTTCCATATTTATTCTGATTTTTTCTTAACAATCTCTAATTTTTTCTCCATCCATAAATAAGAATGTACCATTGTGTGTGCTCTTAAGGACAAGATATATTATTAGCATTTTACAGATCTTAACTCAATTGACCTTCAAGTGATCCTTTAAGAACATACTATTATTATCATCATCCCCATTATACAAATGAGAAAGTGAAGCATCAGGATGTAAAGTAATATTCCCAGGAGAGTCCTACCAGTAGGTGGCAGAACCAAGATTCAAATCTACATTCTCTGATTTGACACTAAACTACTAAATTACTAATCTCTGAATTCTTTGACTACATTTTCCCACATCTCTTTGGATACTCTCTTGGGCTTTCTTAAAGTAACTAGCTAAATCATTATCTTCTATCCTCATCTATTTCTCTTCTCAAATCTGCACAGAGCGGGTTGTAAATCATTTGAACTGTAGCATTTTGTTTATAATAAACCCTATCTAATATGTTCCCTCCTATTTTTTTTAAGAAAGACAGTGAAAGAGAGAGAGAGAGAGAGAGAGAGAGAGAGAGAAGGAGACATAGAAAGAGACAGAGAGAATCAATTTTTAATGAGTTTTTCACATGGCTTTCTTTGCTCTGACACTTAGTTGTGTATGTGGCACTGGAATTTGAACCCGTGTACTTGCGCATGCCAGGCAAGTGCCGAAACCGCTGAGTCACTTCTCCAGCCCATTCCCTCCTATTAACATCATTAATTTCTATGCCTTTCCATAGTTGCCTGCAGAACTCAGGTTTGAAACTCTAGAAGATATAATGGATTCTCATACTGTCACTATTCACTGTCTTGCCTACATTTTTCTGAATGTCTTCAAGCCTTCAGTTTTCCCTTTATGTAGAAAGGTATTAAATAAATACTAAGAATTAAGAACTAAAGCTCAAGAGGCTGTACTCAGTGAAGCCTGATTATTAGTATTGTAGCTGATGATACTTGGGCTTCTTCTAGTCAAAACAGAGGTCTCTGAATGTTTTTGAAAATTATCCCCAAAATTCAAAATCCTTCAGTTTTTACACTTCTTATTTCATAAGAAAATTGTCCAACTATACTGTGAAGCAACACTAAGTCTAATGTCATAGTGGTACTTGTTATGTTTATTTGTATGAACCTTGAATTTGGGAGAAATAAAATGCGCTTTCTATTCCATACAGCAGCATTACCAAAAGGAGCAATAAGAGTTGGAAGATCAGAGACTGGTGCCATTGGGCTTGTTGTTCATAGAACAAATAAGGCTACACTTCAATCCAGGTCCACTTTGCTATACACCTCATACACTTGGCTTCTGATAAAATTCTAACTCATTAGTTCTTAAGCCATTGGGCCCCTGACAAATACAAAACAGTTCCAAGAGCTCATTGTTATTATTTACTTCTTCATTAAACTAAAACAGAAAAGCAAGACAAAATGAAACAAGAAATACTGGTCACAGTGAACTGGCACTAAATTTCTTTACACTTTATAATTTTTAGGATCCAAATATTTTCTCTCTCAACAGTACGCTGACAAAATTATTTATTGCTACTTTGATTATTATCATCATCAGTACATTTGTAAGAAAAGTTAATATTGTTCCTAAGGCTTTCCCCTGGAGTTAAGTGCTTAGACAATAGAGTGTGTATATTATTTAAGGTAATCATAATAATTTTATATCTCCTAAATACTAATATTCTAAAATATTAATTTTTGGTATATCAAAGTACTTTTGTAATAAATTGTATATCTTAAAATATAAAAAATATACATGTTATAAAATATAATTTACATAATAAAATAATGTAAATAAAGTGTAATGTCTATGACAGGAAAACCCTTGCATGACTTGAATATAATACAGAATAATGAGTTGGTAAAATGCTTATTTCATGTGTTATTTTTTTAGCTTGTAGTAAAGAAAAGTAATTTGACTCAATCAAATAAAGAGAGTAATACTACCAAGAGAAATAGCATATATAACCAAGAGTTAATATTCACTGACAAGGAGAAGAATATACATGAATTAGAAGACATGCAGGAGAAAATAAAAAAGATCTTTAAGAAAGACTAGAGTTCTGCTTGTTGTTATCGTGTAAGATTAATTTGGGTAGAAGTTTACTACATAGCCTCACATCATAAATTTAAATGACTGAAAGGGACACACAAGTGTGGGGAGCTGGCTTGCCCCCCGGGAGCCGATCAGGAGGAGGGTGAGTGCCGACGGCTGGAACCTGGGTCCCCCCTCGTCCGGGGACCCCTTCCCTCCCAGCCGGGGAAACGAGTCAACCACACCTAGCTGATGGCAATTCAGAATCCATTTATTACTAAGGCACACGGGTTTTTATAGAGGAAGAGGGGAGACAGCCAAGGAATCAATAATCCTTCTAAGGGAGTTGCCAGGTGTTATGTAGATTTCAGTACAGACAAAAGTTAGGAACATTCTGTGGTCAATACATTCTGACCCACCCTGTTT